>WEIU01003916.1:356246-371264 GCA_013389925.1 Aegithalos caudatus
GGGCGGGGGGGGGTGTTCTTATTTATTTATTTAATAAGCTGCCAGCTTACAAATTGCAAAACTTTCGCGGCTCCTCTTATCTTCTACAGAACCACTGAGATGGCAAAATATATTCTGTGTCTCAACAATTCCGCCTGCATTTGCATGAGGAAATTGGAAAGCGAGTTGTTTTCCCTCGTCTGCATGACAATACCCCGAGCACAGCGCAATTCACCCTTTAATTTGGGATAGTTAACGTGGGAGAAGAATGGGCCCAGCAGTTTGACTCCATTCTCTTCCTGATGTTGTCGCCGTAATTAAAATTGATTTATTAGTAAAGGCAACAAAAATCTGTGCTTACCTGTTTATTCAGCACCTTGTCAACCTGCAGAGCACAATAGTTGGGGGTCACCGAGGTCAAATCTACTGCAGAGCTGGAGGAGTTTGGCCAAATTGAGTTTTCAGGGAGAGCCTTTAATTAGTGAAACATGTCCAGATGGTTGATGGCAAAAATACCAGACCCAAAATGGGACCAGGACTTCCACTGGCTCTGCAGGAGCATGACCTGGACTACATCAGGACATCCTTACCTGGATGCACGCATGGGTTTTGTGGGATAAAACATTCCAGACGTTACTTAATCCTTGTTGCACAAATTTGGCAGCAGCAGCACATCTCTGCTGATAAGAGCTCAGGGCAGTTAATAAGCCCTTGATTGGATTGATGAATCTCTTGAATGCAGGGAAAACTGCTGAAATGAAGCTGGGATGGAAAGCAGCTCCTGTGGTTTGTTAGGATTTTGTGTCAGGCTGGTGTTCCTGAGGATGGTTTAATATTCCAGGTGGAGTCTCCAAGCATGGTTGGACTTGATGATCTTGGAGGTCTTTACCAACCCTATGGATTCAATAATTCTGTGATCTCCTCTCCTTACCTAATGGATCAGCGTCTCACTTCCAGGGCTTTGGCTCCTGCTGCTGTCCCTGGCACTGGAGATTTAAGTCTAACATGTTGAGGGTGACTTCAGTGTGGAAACCACCAAACCCTGTTTGGAGTGAGACAGCGCCGTCGGAATTACGAAGCTGTGAGCCTTGTGCTCCCAGATTTCTGGGATTTTAGTCAACGTGTGAGAAACGACCGCTCACTTTAAAATTTTAGAAGGTTTATTGAACCTTAACAAATCCAACAAAGGCCTGACTTAGGAAAAATTCCTTGGAACCGTACGGGGAAAGGGGCTGTGGAGAGAACAGAGGATGTCTGAGCAACAAATCACAATAACAGAACTACACATCAATAAAACTTCTCTTAGCATACCTGTCATTGTGGGACATGCAATGAACGGCACACAGGCAACTTCAGTTCTCAGGGCAAAAAGAGAAAGTTTATTTTTCTACTTGGATTTATATAGATCTCAGACAACGGCAATGGATTGGAGGATGAGGTTGCCACTTCTCCAACCACACTGGTCAAAGCAGAATCCGTCAATTGTCCTTCCTCTAGAGAGGAATTGTAAACAAGGACTTTCTTTACGTGAAAGTCTGTGAGAAACTCCATTAAAAGAATGTAAACATCAGAAGGCTGAAAAAGATCAGGGTGACACATACCCACAATATTCATCCCCTAATTGCAACAGCCAATCTTTGTATTATCCATCCATAACAAATGGAAAGAGACAACCTCAGGGATGGTTTGTCTCAGCTGAAAATGGGCATTTGAGGAGACCTGCCTGCTAAAAGTGCTCATTCCTCTCTTTTGGCTGTAAAAGAAATCTCAGGTGATGGATTCATCCCTCAGTGTCTGACTCAAGCTATCTGGCCTGCTTGCTCCAAACAACATCGGAGCTTTTTGGTGTTTCTGAGCGTTTTAAGAGGAATTGAATTCCCCAGTTTTGGCTGTACGTCACTGGATTAATCCTGGAGCTGGAAACAATCTGTTTGGAGTGAGACAGAGCCTTTGGAATTATGAAGCTGTTGAGACAACGAGGAATGTGTTGGACAACTGGTTTGGTCACAAAGGAGCTTTGAAAGGCAGATTTAGGCCGATGCCAAATAGGCTTTCAAAATCCCCCTATTTACTCTTCAAAATATGCAGGAGCAGAGATTTTATGAGTAATCCTTGTACTTCTTCAACACAAAGAAATATTAATATTAGATAGGGAGCCACTGACTTTGTAAAAGGATAAATAAGGGCAGAAAGATTGAATGGTTGGGGAGAACTGTGTAGCAAATGAAAATCCATTTCACTTGCCCTCAACAAGCGCAGGCCAAGGTTGGAAGAAGTCTGGAGTTTTGGAATGCTTTAAATAAGGGTCACTGAGGAGGAGCAGGAGGAAATAAGTGTTCACATCCTTAATGGCTGCAGTTACCTCGAGTGTGGTTTTTTTCCTTGTGTTCAAGTACTGGGGGTGGCATAGATTGAAAATTATATTTTGAGGGGTTGAAGTTTATGATGTGAAAGAGAAAAGATACAGCAGTAAAAAATAAAACACTCCTGCAGTGCTGCTGCAGGACCGAGCCTCATAAAAAATACTAATAATCCTTGATAAGAGTTCCCTTAAAAGAAGGGATTTCTCCAACCATAGAATGCCATCCCTGCCCAGAGTGGGGGACTGGAACTGGATCATCTTTAAGATTCTTTCCAACCCAAAGCACTCAGTGATTCTGTGGTCCTGCAAATAGAATGACATTGAGACATCTATTTTCTGCTCCCATTAAAAAAAAAACCAAACCTTTGGGGACATCAGGGAGTGGTGGGCACCTCCCCCCTCCCATCCCATGGAAGACACCTGGAGCTGGGAGTCTCTGCCCACCAGACCCAGCCTGGAAAGGGGAGCTCCCAGTGGAGCTCAGGTGCTGGAAATGCCCAGTGTTTTTTGCATACCTCTGTGTAGTGAGCAATGTTTGCCATTTATGATATTTCAGGGGAGATCTGGCTTTATAAAGCATTCATGAGCTTGGCCTCCTGGAACGCATTTTTTTTCCCCCCCTGCTTATTAGGAAATATTCAAATACTGCAAACAAATGTCAGTCTGTAGAATATTCATGAAGTCTCCTGTTCAAGTGGGTCCCCCAAGTTGCTGCTGGCTGGAATACATCAACCTAATGCTGATTGCATACATTTAGGGTTGAATAAAGATATTCCACTAAATAAGTGCGGAATGGCTTTTTCAAGTTCTGAGACTCTGGGAATTGAAAAGGCTCACACAGGTCCCGGTGCCAGGGAGCTGCTAATGGAGGTTGTTTTTCCGTGTATTTGGCCATCAGTTGGAATCGAGGGTGGAATTTATCCCCTCTGGCTCTGGCCATCTGAAATTCCTGCCCTAGGGTTTTAGCTGTGCTCTCCTCTTTAGTTAAGAGCGGCAATTTCAGCCTGAAATGCGATAAAATGACAACATTTTGAAACACTGTGAAAACATCATTTAAAGACAAATAAAAAACCCAAACCCCACCCAAACAAACCCCTTCCTTCAAATGGTTCATTCTTTCGTTCAACATATGCAAACTGTGCTTGGGTGGTTCTTGCTTACTTTTGAAATAGCATTTAATTTCAAATTAAATACTTGGAAACACTTTTACTTACTTTTGTAATACTGCTAAAATACCATTTCATTTCAAAATTGCTCAGGCCTGATACCAAATAGCCATAATTCAAACCACTTCGAAAATAGCTTTGTAAATGCTTTTTGGCTTGGTCAAGCTGAAAACAATTTTGGGGGGAAAAAAAATTAATGTTTCAGACAAAATAATGTTACAAGGTGGGAAAATGCTTTGGGGAAAAAAGGAAAAGTTTAGGGCTTGGTCTATCCCTAATTTTTCTCTCTATTCTAGGTTTGGATAACATACAGAGAGGCAGGGATAGCCTGATCCCAGGAGAGCCTTAGGAAGGTGGTTTGGTCTGGCCATCAGAGAGGCATCAAAATCCAGTAGCTGGGAGATGAAAACTCGCCTGCAAACAAATTCAGGCTAGAAAATAATCAACACCTTTAACAGGAGCCTAATTAGCTGTTGGCACAGGGTGCCAGGGGTTACAGCAGATCTTTTGTTACTGCAGGAGTTTCAGAGCAAGCCAGATGTTCTGCCCACACCCAGGTGTTGGCAGGGGAAGCCCTCATGGCTTGGTGTTTTCTCAGCTTCCTTCCACCCCAACCATTCCTGCTGAGCCCAGAGGTGGAAATAACTCATCCCAATGGTCCTGCACACCTCCAGTACCTGTGGCAGTCCAGGAAGTCCATGAATGCTGCTGCCAAGCACATGGATTATAAAAGACTTTTGTGATTCCTTCCTGCAGCAGCCACTTGCTTTTTAGTGCCCATCTTTAGCATGCAAGCCGCAGGGAGAAATAATTACATTTAATAGAAACAGGTTCCCAATGAAGATGTACAGTGCTGTACACAGCGTGCTCCTAATCAACAGAAATGTCAGGCCAAAATAAGAGATGAGAAGGATTAAATTCTCTGAGGTGGGTTGTGTGATTGCCCTGCTTTTGTGTGAGGCTGTCTGGAGCCACCACGCTGCAGCTGGAGGCAGGTGTTGGACCGGAAAGACCAAGGAGTTGATCAAAAAAAGGGAATCCCACAATGCTTTTGAGAGCTGCTAATTAACGAGTTTAATCTCAGGTTGTTTGCTGAGAGGCACGAGGAGGGGGTGGGAGGGGAAATGCCTTTGTTTGGCCACAACATTCCTGAGTGGAGATGGGCAGGACAAGCTCTCCTGGGGCTCAGGTGAGAGTTGTAGGTGGAGATGGGTAGGACAAGCTCTCCTAGGGTTCAGGTGAGCCCTGCAGGTGGAGATGGGCAGGACAAGCTCTCCTGGGGCTCAGGTGGGCCCTGCAGGTGGAGATGGGCAGGACAAGCTCTCCTGGGGCTCAGGTGGGAGGTGCAGGTGGAGATGGGCAGGACAAGCTTTCCTGGGGCTCAGGTGGGAGCTGTAGGTGGAGATGGGCAGGACAAGCTCTCCTGGGGCTCAGGTGGGAGGTGCAGGTGGAGATGGGCAGGACAAGCTTTCCTGGGGCTCAGGTGAGAGTTGCAGGTGGAGATGGGTAGGACAAGCTCTCCTAGGGTTCAGGTGAGCCCTGCAGGTGGAGATGGGCAGGACAAGCTCTCCTGGGGCTCAGGTGGGCCCTGCAGGTGGAGATGGGCAGGACAAGCTCTCCTGGGGCTCAGGACAGACCTGTGGGTGGTGGGAAGGCTGGGCAGGTCTCCCTTGCTGTACACATCACCTCCCCTTTCCATCACCGTGGCCTCCCTCAAGACATGGGAGCTCTCTGGAGCCTGCAGTGGGACTGAGGGAAGCTCTTTGCAGTCCCTGTGTTTCTTCCTCCTCCTCCTGGTACTGAAATTCCTCACATAACCACAGCTTATGACCCGGTCCTGCTGAATTTTCATGAGGTGCTTGGCAAGCTGCTGTTCTTCAGCCGGTGCACCTCCTCGGAATAAAATCCAAGAGACCTTAAACCTTGCTCTTAATTTTTCACTCCCTGGTAAAATTGCTGCATAAGGATATTTGAAGAAGTCATTGCCCCCTGCGGATATTATCACTTAATCTTTTTTTCCCTCTTAATAAAAGCCTGGCAGAAAAGTCACTTGCTGAAAACAACCGTGTCCTGTGCTGCCGGTGCCTCGCTACAGTATTTTTTAAGATCATAGCTCATAACCACAGGGAGAGGTCTCTGCGGAGGGAGTGAGGAGTAACTTTCTGTTTATAGCCATTTACCTTCAACTGTAATGTATTTAAGAAGGAAAATTGCCACTTAGACTTGCAAAGCAAATTGGCTCGTGCTCAGTAATGGCTTTCTAGTGTCTGTCTAGGAAAGGTCATCCTGGAGACTTGTGCACTGCAGAACTCAGTGCTGGTGGCCAGAGGGACATGGCATGGCCCCAAGCTGGCATTTTCTCCAGCCATAAAGACCTCAGCAACCACCTCTCCCATGTTCTCCAGGTTTCTCCATCCTGGCTGGGATGCGAAGCTGTCCTTGGTGTCTCCTGATGGGCACACTGTGTGAACCAGAAGCTCGGAGCTCTGTGTCCCCCCTTTGCCTGCATCTCCCCCACTCTGCAGAGCCATCAGCCCTCGTGTCCCGCTGCAGACAGGGCCCATGTTCCATCAGGATGTTATTAACCATCGCCGTGGCAACAAATAGAGCTGTTGTGTTTGCAGCAGCCCCGTTTCACAGGTCCCAGAGGAGTCTTTACCCTTGAGTGCGTTTAGTTGATAGCGAAACCAAAGCGAATGTAAAACAAACAGGTTGGAAAGGAGGCACTGGCCTTTCTCTCTCCAGTCAGGCTCAGAGTGCAAATTATCAGGTGTGGGAATGCAGCTGACTGTCAGCCTGAGTGTAAATCTCCCCCATTTACCCATCCCCACAAGTGTAAAACAGGCAGCATTACCAGCTCCTAGCAGCCGCTGCTGTGGCAAGTCTGGCACGGCAATTACCTTAATAACTTCAATAGCAACAGCAGTAATGGGAAATGCAGCTCTGTGTGTGTCTGAGGTATTCTCACCTTTAGCAGGGATCAGTCTGGGGCAGCAGCAGGAGATGGGAGAGAGGTTTTGTTATCGCTGTGTGAAGCAAAACCATCTCAGGTAATTGTGGTTGGGACTGTGGGCATCAGCCTCCAGATGCAAGCCAGAAATCCCTGCTAGGTGCCAAGTGCCTGGTGTTGGACACCTTGGAGAGCAGGCTAAAACCTCCCTGAGGGCTGGAAGGCAAGGAAGGAGGGCCATGAGGGTGCTCAAACCCAGACATAATCCTGGGAATAGGGACCAAATCACGAGGGCAGTGGCAAGAACTCAGATTTAACAGGAGCCCTTGTGTCAGCACATCCTTGGACAGGAGGAACTTCCAGTGTCCCAGCAATCCATCTTTGCCTCAGGAGACAGTAGTCTGCCCCTATGTCTCCCCCTCTTAAAGCTGCTTTGCCTCCCTCCAGCCCTTCCCTGAGTTTTCCTCTCATCCTGCACCATCTACTTGAACCTGATGGAGCAAAAACTGGCATTACCTCCTATTTCCATAATTTTCCTTGTGATCATGCCCTGATTCCATCTGTCCATCTCAGCCCACATGACAGCCAAAGTATTTGCTGCATTTCCTGCAGCGTGCACTGGCAAACTGTGGGATGACCCCTTCCCTCTTCCATCAATCCATCATCCACAGCTCCATAAAATCATCTCCCTGGTATTTGGAGCCCGTGGCATCATTCGATTTGAGCATGAGCAGACCTGAAATGAGGCTGGAAAGGGGAGATTTGTGAATGATCCCTGAAGAGCACTGAGGAAATGTCCTTGTCATCAGCCAGAGGAAGGGGAGTCACAGCATGGATCCTGCTAAGGGGATGCCTGGGGCTCATTATAGTGGGTATGAAACTGGAAGGTCAAAGTGCCATGGGGATGTTTTGGGCTTGGAAGAGAAAAGAAGCAATAAAATGTATTGGAATTGTCTTTTGTCTCTAGAGATTCCAGGCACGGCAGGCTCAGAGGGCAAACTTCTCTTAGGAGCATTTCCTGATCCTCCTGCACAGAGGAATCTTAATGGAGGGGATGTGTGCTCCCCCTGGCACAGCTCCCTGTCTGTGATGCAGATTCCAAACAAGCATCCTGATGAAAGTTGTCCATTTATTACAGTTGAACTTTCCTGGGTGCTGTCTCGTGGCCTGTGCTGGGGTTTTCTTGGGAGGGGAACGTTGCCTTCCCCCTTCCCAGGACACAGGAAAAAGGAACTTGTGCTGAGGGGGGAAAGAAGTTTTATATTTTATGTTTTATATTCTCTACCTCCAGAGACAGGGGACATTTCCCTTTACCCAGGCTCTTTTTACATCTTGCTTTCTTGTTGCTGTTTATTTTAGGTTTTCTCATATTCCTTTTTCCCTTTAACAGTGAAGTCTCATCATCCCTTGTCAAGTTTGGTTGAGATTCACCAAGAATTTCAAAAGTACTTACAAGACACTTGATTGATGGACCAACAAGGCTGTCAAAACAGCTTAAGGAAATGAGGGTGAAACTAAAGATAATAATTAATGAAAGGGATAAGGAGAGAGGCTGGAAGGTTTTCCAGCTGCTAGATCCAGTGGGGATCATAAAGGATCAGGCACCTGGAGTAGAGACTGCAGAAAATGAGCTGAGAGGTCTTCTGCTGAGAACTGTGAGGCAGACAAAGTCTGACAATGTTTTCATCATCTGCCAAATACATTTTTTAGGGAAAAAAGGCAGAATATTCCCCTAGAAGACACTTTGATTGATGTACCTGGAGAGCTGTTATACCTTGGTTTCCTCTGCAGATGGGTCTTGGCTGCTGGCACCTCTTTTCTGTGATGCAGAGGCTGTCAGAGCTCTTAGAAAGGTGACACAGAGGCTGAGGGAGTCCCAGATCCCCCAGGGATTCATGGAGCAGTGTGAGAGACTGACAAGTACAATCCTGAGGATGGTTAAAAGCAAAGGTGGTTGGATGTCAGATCCTTTTCCTGTCAATTGATTATCTTCTGATGGAGGATGAAGGGCTCTGAGATAGCCAAAGGCAATACAGGTTGTTCCAGCCCTGCACACTGATGGATCTGAGGTTTGGGGAGACCCTGGGAGGCTGCAGCAGGGCTGAGCTCTGCCCCTTCCAGCCAATCCCTTCCCTGCCTGGCTGAGCATCCCCTGCTCCATGTGGGAGGGCACAAAGGGCTGAGGCTGCCTCAGACAGCCTAATAGAAACCAGAATGTTTTCTCTGCATGTGAAAAGGTGTGGAGCTGCTGGGGCAAGGCCAGAGCAGCCCATGGAGCTGCTCCAGGGCTGGAGCCCCTCTGGAGCCAGGCTGGGAGAGCTGGGGGTGCTCACCTGGAGAGGAGAAGGCTCCAGGGAGAGCTCAGAGCCCCTGGCAGGGCCTAAAGGGGCTCCAGGAGAGCTGGAGAGGGACTGGGGACAAGGGCTGGAGGGACAGGACACAGGGAATGGCTCCCAGTGCCAGAGGGCAGGGCTGGATGGGAGATTGGGCAGGAATTGTTCCCTGGGAGGGCGGGCAGGCCCTGGCACAGGGTGCCCAGAGCAGCTGTGGCTGCCCCTGGATCCCTGGCAGTGCCCAAGGCCAGGCTGGACAGGGCTTGGAGCAGCCTGGGACAGTGGAAGATGTCCCTGAGGTGGAACACAATGGTCTTTAAGGTCCCTTCTCCCCAAAACCATTCTGTGATTTGTGCATGTCCCAAGGGCTGGGAAGTGAGGACTCCTGTGAGCACAGCAGAGGTGCAGCAGCAGAGCTCAGCTGAAGGTGTGGGAGTGACATGGACTGGCTGGCATGGCCCAGGAAGATCCAGCAGCAGGAGAGTCCTGGTTTGGGGCTTGGATGCACACGTGGGGGTGTTTTGCTCTGGTTGTTTTTGCTTTGTTTTTCCCTGAAACACTGGTGAATTATTTTGGTTTCTGAGAGGCCAGATGGGAATCCCAAACCCTTGGCCAAGTTTTGCAGGAGGAGCCTCCTGCCCTGGCCGTGCTGCACAGCCCAGCCTGGTGCTGCCTGATGAGCATGACAGGGCCTTTACACACGACACCTGTGTTTATAAATATGGAGGAATTGTCTCAAGCTGGTCAAAACACAATTATTTCATTTTCTTCCCCATTCAGGATTGTTGTTGTTTAGGAATAAATTGCCGCCGCTGATTTACAGGATCAACAAGGACAGCATGAAATGGGCTCAGTGAAGTGATTTTGAATTTCCACTACAATTACTCTTCTCTTCAACCATATGATTCCCTTTTGCTCACATGCACCAGCCAGGGCTGGGTTTGTTTTCTGGCTGCTGCCCTGGGAGCTCTGCCTGCCCTTGCTGTGCAGCAGCCCCAGGCTGAGCCTGCACAAACAAACCTGAAGTGCTAAATTGCATTTTATTCAAGGAAGCTGGCAGAGAAGGTGCATCCCAAAACCCCACTGCTCTGGTGCCAGGGGATGGTGATTCTCTGGCTTCAGCAGTGAAGTCAAGAGCAAAGACCCTGGATTTGTTGTGCTGGTGTTGTGTGTATCTACTGAGTAAATTCCTCCTCTCCTTGTCCCTGAATTTCTCTCCCCATGCACCCTGGGTGAGGTTTTCTGACTCCACACCGAGCTCCTCACGAAGCCCACGTGCTTCTCTTGGTGAAGCAAGGCTTTGCAAGCTCACACAGATGGGTGACACTCTGTGTCACCATTAAAACTCTCTGTGGCCCCAAGGAAGGGGCTGCAGACTTGGTAGAAATTCACCTCCCAGGGTACTGGTGGCCTCCAGCTCATTCTGTGTGCCCAGGGTCACACCTGGAAATGGGCTAAGAGTTCCATGGTCAGGCTGGCAAGTGAGGAATTCTCTCATGGGTCTGTGCATTCACTCGGGGCAAAGGGGCAATTTAAGTGAGCAGAGAAATGATTTGTAGGAATTCAGCTTTCCCTGCTGTTTCTTGGATTAGTTTGGTGTTGGAGAAGGGAGTTACCATTGCCTTTAAGCTCTGTGTTCCTTTGCATCTCTTACCCACATAAGTCTTCCCTTCCCCTTTACCAATGTCTGCAGGAGCTCTGCAGAATCCCAGAATGGTTTGGGATGGAAGGAAACAAAACTCCTCCAATGCCACCCCCTGCCAGGGACAGAGACACCTTCCCCTAGACCAGGCTGCTCCAAGCCCTGGCCAAGCTGGCCCTGAAGCCCAAAGCCTCTCTCCTGAGCCTCCCAAGACACTGGGATGTTTGGATGACGTTGCTAATTCAGGACTATTGTCCCCTCCTGCATTGTTTAATGAAAGATATGTGCTGGGGACCTGAAGTTATTAACAAACCCTGAGCTCTGGTAACAGCACGAACACAAACCCACGCCAGCGAGGCTGAGCTCTAAATAGTCTAATAAATGTGAACATCTTGGGTAATGTGATTTATTATTGACAGCATGAATAGGAAAATAATAAAACAATGTAATGATTCTGCAAGAAAAGTGAGGGGGTTTTATTATTATTCATACTTGGAAGGGTGTTTACAAGGCAGGAATGAGGTCAGACTTTTTAAGAGAGCCACGGATCTCAACCTCGAGCGTGTGAGGAGATGTAATCCCCCCTCCTGCAAGTTCATTTGCGTGGGGAATTGTGCTCCCCAGTTTCATTAGCACTAATAGACCCTGCCTGTGTCAGAGTGGCTCTGTGGATATTGCAGTGCTGGCTGAGATGGAGAACTGAAGCTGCACATCCTGACAGGGACGGCGCTTTCCACGCCTGGGAATGGAAAGGGAGTGATGGGGGTTGGGAGTGGGCTTGGTTGGTTTAACACAGCCTAAGAGATGGGACTCAGAGGGGCTGGGGTTGGGAAACAGGGGTATCCAAAATGCTGCTGTGGTTCTGGTGAGAGGGAAACTGAGGCACAAAGGGTGATGCTGGCAATCTGGGATGGAGCTGTCTGCAGAACTTTGGGCTCCATCCAGGGATGGTCCTTCAGGGTGCTAGCAGGGATCCTCAGGGATAGCCTGGCACTGGTGTTAGGGATCCTCAGGGACAGCCTGGCACTGGTGTTAGGGATCCTCAGGGACAGCCTGGCATGGGTGTTAGGGATCCTCAGGGACAGCCTGGCACTGGTGTTAGGGATCCTCAGGGACAGCCTGGCATGGGTGTTAGGGATACTGAGGGACAGCCTGGCATGGGTGTTAGGGATCCTCAGGGACAGCCTGGCATGGGTGTTAGGGATACTGAGGGACAGCCTGGCATGGGTGCTAGCAGGACACTGCTATTGGCACTGGCACCCCAACACACCCTTTTCCTTCCCTACCAGTTACCCCAAGCCATTTCCCTGCTGTTTTCCCAGGGATTCCTCCCCCAGAGGGTGCTGGCACTGCCCAGGCTCCCCAGGGAATGGGCACGGCCCCGAGGCTGCCAGAGCTCCAGGAGAGCTTGGACAGCACTGCCAGGGATGCCCAGGGTGGGATTGTTGGGGGTCTGGGCAGGGACAGGAGCTGGGCTGGATGATCCTGGTGGGTTTTTTCTCAATCAGGATATTCCATAATTCTGTGATTCCAAAGAAATGTTCCATCTGTGTTTTTATTCAGCATTCTGTTTCCTGCCCCACACGGCAGCACTTCCCGCAGGCAGGACTAAACATCCCTCATTTTCCTCTTTTATTTTACATCAGCCCAGCTCCACTCCCAGCCCAATTGGATTTTTCATTACTGTGGCAGGTTACGATCCTTTGGATACTTTTCCTGTAATTTTCATGTTTTCCTTTTAATATTTCTCATGAGATTGAAAGCTTGGGATAAGAGGTAGGAAGCTTCTGCTCAGCACGTTAGAGAGGAACCTCTGGAATTTGAATGAGGTGAGAGATGCCAGGGCTGGTGGCTGTGGAGATGAGGGGAGGTGATGGAGCTGAGCTGGGGAAGCTGCAGTGCACGAGGAGCATCCACAAAAACAGCATTTCTTAAGGCCCAGCAGTGCTAAATCTCTGTGCCTCTCTGACAGCTTCTACTGCCATCAACATCTCCCATGTTTTTCAGCGAAGTAATTCTTTTAGATGCTTCAAATATAGATAGATTTTCTGTGTATAGAGGGGTTTTTTTTTTATTTATATAAATATATATATATCTGCTGTCAGCTGGAATTACAAAGAGCATAAAGCACATCTCCAGCTCCTGCATGTTCAGCTTGGCTGGGATCATGTCATGGGAATGAGAGGACAAATGAGCCAAACTCCAACATTTCCCCTCAGCAGGGGACACCTGGGGGGTCCTGCTGTTTGAATGGCTCTGGGATGCTGCTGTGGGATCTCAGGTAATCCCGGATGCTTTGGTATGGAATATGTGTAACTGAGCATTTATGGCCCTTTATTTCCCTCTGTATGAGGAAAAAAAAAAAAAAAAGAAAAAGCACTCTGGGCTTTTTTCTCGAATTACTTTGCCTGGAGTCTGCCAGCTTCTCTGCCTGCATCCCTCTGGGAAGCAGGGGCTCGTGGAACTCCTTTTTATCAGCAAATTAGATAATGGCAATTATCTTGATGATCTTTAAGGTCCCAGCCCAGCCCATTCTACGGTTCTACGATCTTACTTTTGTGTCATTAAGTGCTGGCAATGACTCTCAGCTTCCCCCACCTCCTGTGGCAGAGAACATCATTTCACTTGGCTGCAGAGCCCGAGCCACAGAGGGATACGGTGTCGGTCCGCAGGAAATCTCAGCCGTGGGACCCAGATATTGCATTTAGATGTAGTTGCTTTCATTAACTCCCTATTTTATAGCACTCATCAGTCTTTCTCCCCTGCCAGAAAGTCTCCAATGTGCTGAGGAATATTCAGGCCTCTTTTGGCAAGCGTCAGAGATAAGTGGATAATAAAACACACCTTGAAAATATTCTCCATCCTATTATTAGCCACTTTCTTATTATACTTGCAAAGAAAAAAATTCCAGTCATGAAGCAGCGCACTCCTCTGTATTGTCAGTCCATCGTGCTCAGACACTCGCAAAGAAAGTCTTTCAATAATATTCTCACTATTGTTTGTTGATTGGCTCCATTAATCACTTTTCACAGCCTCAGCTACACATTTCCATGAGCGTGCACAGTTTAAACCCCCCTCCCTCCCCGCAGCCTCCTTTTATGCTCCCATGAAACTTTGAGGATGCCTAAACCCCTGCTTCAGCAGGAATGAGAGGAGACAGATCTGCAAAGCTGCCTGCTCTCCTTTTAGCAAGAACAAAAGCTCCCTGGAATAGCAACTGTTATTTACTCATCTCTCATCAGCAGATTTGACCTAATTTTGCTCTTCCCATGCCTTTGTTTCCAACACCTGGTTGCGGCATCACCAGCGGATCCGGCTCTTTTACAGCGGCTGGGTTTACTTGGTGGGGGAGGCTGGCTCCTCCTGGAAAAGCTGAGCCTGCTGGCCTGGATGAGCCCTGCAGAGCAGCCCCCAGCATCTCACTTTTGGGGAGCCTTTCCTTAGCACCCTGACCTGCCCACGGTGGGCAGCAGTGACCGCTCAGCCTCTGGCACGACTCTTCAAACTCAGTTTTGCTCAGGTGAGGGCACCTGCTGCCCTTTCACTCCTAAAAATACACCCAGACCACGACTGGTAGAGACCCCAGCTCAGGGAAGGGCTGAGAGGGCATTTCCCAGCTCAGGGAAGGGCTGAGAGGGCATTTCCCAGCTCAGGGAAGGGCTCAGTGCCCACTGGTGGGCTCCCACCAGGTCGTGTCTGCAGCAGCCCCGGGCCAGGAGCTCTGAGTTCACCTTGGAAGCTGCCCAGAGGGGCCCAGCCACAGATTTGTCCTGGCTTTCCATTTAAAACAGCCTCCAGCCCTCCTGTGCCAGTGAGGAGGCAGCAGGGAGAGAGATGCACTGATGAGAAATGCGGGGAGCCCGAAATTCATTTTTCAAAGGTGGCAGCAAAGCCAGTGATTTATCTGCTGTCACCTCGGTCCGAGCAAACCTTCCCCACCAGGTGAGCGGTGCAGGAAAGGTAACTCAGCAAACACAAAATACAGCAAAGTCCTGTCAAGCTCCCTCACCTAGAGATGACTTTTATTTTCAGCCCTGAATGTAATTAACAGCACTGACTTGAGAGAAGTAATGAACTCTCTCCCATGCGGTCTCTGGGATCTCTTAGCCAACTTCCCGTGCTCTTTGCCTCGTGCATTCCCCATCAGTTTTCCCTCTGTCATCTCTGATTTATTGCCTTCAGAGCAGGATCTTCATCCCCAGGGCTCAGCAGCTCTGAGCTGGCTAAGAGAGTCCTTTGGTGTCATTGGGCCACTCAGGCAGTGTTACAGTTTTTGGAAGTTTTGGGTCCCTTGAGGCACTCCATCCTTTAGCTGGCTACAAACATTTCCAGCAGATGTTTTGGCTTTTAGAAAAGTTGTGTGATGTGGAAGCCCTCTCCCTGCCTTCATCCATTTGGGAACCACAGGGGATTCCAGCCAGCACTGCCAGCAGTAACCAGCTCCAGCTCCTGTTTGTGTGGGGCAGCCACAGCCCCCCTGCCCACAGCCAGGAACCTGGGAAAGCAGCACAGCCAGGGTGCAGGGAGGGTTGGATTCATTTGTATATATGTATTTGATATATTTATACTTTTATATATAATATAAA
>WEIU01003916.1:371306-439873 GCA_013389925.1 Aegithalos caudatus
TATAATAATACATATTATTATAATACATATATTTAATATATGTACATATACATATTATAATAAATATACATATAATGCATATTATAATACATATATATCTATACTCTCCTTTCAAACTGTAGGGTTTTATGTGTTTGTGAAGCCAAGGCTTTGACAGGAGCTGCACAGGCAGGGAGGGGATGCTCGTGGGGGCTGCAGAGGGACCCTGCTCCACTCTTTGTGTGTGCACATAAATCCTGTGGCACAGAGGCCCAGCCTTGTGGGAAGTGAATCCTGCCTTGTTGTTTTTGGATCTGCAGGGTTTGTGCTAATGGCAGGCTCAGCCCAGGCTTTGTCCTCTATCCCCATGGTCCTTCAGCAGCACTAAAGCTTTTTGCAGGGAATTCCTGGGAATGTGTGTCCAGGAGGTGAGCCCAGCTGGGAGCAGGTTGGCACATCTAATGCACAGCCCTGAAGGGAAGTCCAAGGTGTGACTGTGACTTGTTGAGCTGTAGGAATGATGGAGAGATCCAGGGTGTTCAGAGGTCATGGCCAGTGTAAAGGGTTTTAGTATTAAAGGTATTTTTCTGTTGGTCCCTGCTGTTGGAATTGGGGTCTGGCACTCAGAAATCCAGGTTAGAGTTTCCTGTTGGCTGCATCTCCTTGCCCAGGGAGATGGTGGAGTTTCTGCCTCTGTCTCTGGAGATATTTAAAGCCCACCTGGATGTGTTCCTGTGTCACCTGCTCTCTGTGACTGCCTCAGCAGGGAGCTTGGGCTGGATGATGTCCAGAGATCCCTTCCAACCCCAACTGTTCTGGGATTCTGGGATTCCCAGAGCAAGGCAGACAGACCAGATGAAAATCTCACTGGAAAATAAATTATTTAGTGCACCCTGAAATAAAACCAGGGGTTTTTGCTCTCATATCATTACTGTTTTCTAATAAAGGTGCCAAGAAACTGTTCTGCCTGGGGGTCACTGCTGGTGCACGGAGATCACTCCCTCTCCAGGCAGCTGCACAAGCCAGGGCTGCCATCCTCACTGGGTCATCCCTGGTCAACAGCTTAGCTGGGAAATCAATCAGAAAGCTCAAGATGCTGTCAAGTAAGGCTGGTAATTCCCTCTGTTGTACCCAGCAAATAATGGGGACTTTTTATACATCCATGTTGGGCTTTTTCATCCAAAATTGAGAAAGTAATCACCTGCATGTGTAAGGCTTGAAGGAAATTTCCAGAAGCTTGAGGGTGCAGGCCACGGGCTCTGCTCAAATCTTAGATTATTTTAACTACAGTGATTTTCCCTCAATCCCTTTTCTTTTTTTGGGGAGGGTGGTTTTGGATGGTTGAGTCGTTCTTGACCTCCTGCCTCGAATTCTCATGGTTTGTTAGTGCTCATCATTAAGGAGCCCCTGTGCTCTACACCTGAATCGATGCAGCTCAGGCCCAGGGAAATGAATCCTGTAGCCAGTCAATTCTAATCACTTTGGGACCCTTCTGAGTGCAAGGAAGTTCTGTAAATGCAGCCAGGACAGTGAGATGTATGAGCTCTTTCCAAGTGCCTGACAGGTGTGCAGAGTGATTGCTGTTGAAAACTTTTCACCTGAGGTCTGGTTTCATTATTAAAATTATTTCAGAGGTTCCCCAAGACCTCCTTTCTTCCTCCTCAGTGGCAGCACAGCCTGGGATTGGACTGGGCTGTTCTAATGCCACAAATCTGGTTATTCCATTTAATTACATCTGCTGAGAGGTGCCTGAAGAAGGAACAGGTCCATGTACGTGCTATTTGCCTGGATTTAATGGAAACTCTAGTTTTGAGGTCTGGCTCATTCTGTTTTCCCTTTTTCTCACTGGGTTGGGTGCAAAGCCTGTGCTGAAGTTTGGGTTCCCATAGCTGATTTTGGGTCTTTATTGCCCTATTCAGTCAAAAATCTGGAACAACATTGCAGTTCCCCATTATCTTTGACATAAAGGGCCTGAAGTGACAGGACAAGAGGGAATGGCTTTAAGATGAAAGAGAAATAAACGGGATTATGGGAAGAAATGCTTCGCTGTCAGGGTGGTGAGATCCTGGCACAGGGTGCCCAGAGAAACTGTGGCTGCCCTATCCCTGGAAGGGTCCAAGGCCAGGTTGGAGGGGGTTGGAGCACCCTGGGATAGTGGGAGATGTCCCTGCCCATGGCAGGGTTGTAGAATGAGATGTTTTTTAAGGTCGCTTCCAACCCAAACCATTCTGGGATTCTGTGTTGAATTTTGTAAGGTACCTGCTAATTTATTAATGCTCCACTCGCTTTTATTAATGCTCCTAATATGCCACTGACAGAGCCAGGACTTTGGGAGAGGGGATTGTTGTTGTCTAAAGGAGAGGTTATATTTTACCCTGAAAAGCAACACAAAGCAGCGCGAGACTCGCGATAAATCACGCGCTCAACATCACCCGCCTGCGACGGAAATTAACGGCACTTGCAAGGCAAAATTCCCCATCATCTCTCGCAAATCTCAACTGGAGTTTGTGCTCCTGGCCTCACTGCTGCCAAGTGCTCCCAAGCTCGTTCCTCACGGAGGCAGGGCCCTCCAGCAGCCTGGAAAGTTGATGAGGAGATGGAACCAACCGGAGCTAAACCGTGAGCGTTTTGTCACCGCCGAACGCGGCCGCGCCGGGGCTCGCCAGGGAACACTGCCTGGGAAAGAGAGAGAGAAGCAGAGAGAAAAGCAGCAGAGCTTTCAGTCACTCACAGGGTATGCAGAGCTGCTTCAGAGCGAGGCAATAACCTTGGAGTTGCTCTCCCGACTCTAATAACCCAAATGTTCAAGGCACTGGGTTGTAGCTCATCAGGAAGGGAGCTCCTCCAGCTCAGCGTGCTCAGCACCACACCGGAGCACCGGAACGGGGAAAGGGCCTTAATGAAGCATTAATTCATGCAGCACTGCCTGCCAGGCCTGCTGCTCACAGAGGAGGCCACACCGTGTGTCTCTGCTGGAGGAACTTCTCCTTTCCCTTCTCTTTTTTTTGTTTTTAAGGAGGTGCTGTCTTTACAGGTAACGAATTCAGCGCAGGTGGCAAAGCACCAGATCCTGCCATGCCCGTGGCTGCTGTAAAAAATTTAAGACATCAAGTTCTGTGAAACTGCCTGTAATGAACCATCCCCTCGTTACCTGCAAGGAACACGATGTGGGAGGCTGCCCTCCCTGGCACACGTGTGCACTCCCTCTTCTGGAGTTATCTCACAGCAGTGTCGGGGCTTTTAAAGCCTCTTTGATTTCTTCTCTCAGAACGCAGCTTCTGCTCGGATTTTTTTAAAATTTGAAGAGAACATAAAGGATCTCGCTGCCAGAAGCATCGCATCTCAAATTCCATGGAGGTATTTTCCTATTTATCATATTTTTCTGTGGGCTTTTTGAACCATGACCATACAGAAGACAATGAAAAGGCCAAACAAAAATGCCAAGAAATACAGTGAGGAGAAAAAGTCATAGAGTCATTGAATCCTGGAGTGATCTGGGCTGGAAGGAAACTTAAAGCTCATCCAGCCCCACCACCTGCCATGGGCAGGGACACCTTCCACTATCCCAGGTTGCTCCAAGTCCCATCCAACCTGGCCTTTGACACTTCCAGGGATCCAGGGGCAGCCACAGCTGCTCTGGGCACCCTGTGCCAGGGCCTCCCCACACTCACAGCCAAGAATTCCATCCCAATATCCCACCTAATCCTGCCCTCTGACAGTGGGAAGTCATCCTCTGTGTCTTGTCACTCCATCCCTTGTCCACAATCTCTTCCCATCTTTCTTGTCAGTTCCTTCAGGCTCTGCAAGGTCACAATTCACTCACCCTAATGCTTCTCCTCTCCAGGTGAACACCTGCATCTCTCCCAGCCTGTCTCCAGAGCAGAGGGGTTCTGGCCCTTGGAGCATTTCCGTGGTCTCCTCTGGGCTGGCTCCAGCAGCTCCAGGTCCTTCCTGTGCTGGGCCCCCCGAGCTGTTGGCAGCTCTGCAGGTGGGTTCTCACCTGAGGGGGCAGAGGGGCAGAATCCCCCCCTCCCCTGCTGCCCACGCTGGGGGCTCAGCCCAGCACTGGGGGTTCTGGGCCAGGGCCTGTCCAGCTCTCACCCACCAGCACCACAAGTGCTCCTCTCCACCCAGAGCTGCTCTCCATCCCTTCATGCCCAGCCTGGATTGATCCTGGGCTTGTCCTGACCCTGCCCTTGGCCTTGTTGAAGCTCAGGAGATTCCCCAAGGCCACAGCTCGGGACTGTCCAGGTCAGGGCAAGGACTGGAGGGTCTTGGCATCTACTCTGCTCGGTTTCTGGTACCAAAATCAGTTTAGAGGGGAGCCAGTTTTTTCTTTCTGGGGTTTCTTTTCTCATCTCTCCCCTGTAAGGACACTGTGTACATGTGGTGGAGATCATTGAGTAAACGGCACCATATGGGATTAGGATTTCTCCCTTTAATAATGGTTGAGCTGATAGCAGATTGTGTTCTCTTTATTTTCCCCTCTCCCACAGAAAATAAGTTGGGGGTTTTTTTAGCATGGGCTTTTCAGCAGGAGCTGTCTGATTTTCATCAAACATTTGAGCGTAGCAAAGAAAGAACATATTGCTAATTTTGGCCAAAATTTGATGGCTCGTTTTTAGACCAAGCATTCCTTGCTTTTCAGACCCACCAGCTTGGAGCATAAAAAGGGACTGCAGTGAAATCCTCAGTGCCTCCATTGTGCTCTGCTGCACTTTCTCATGGAAGTGAATTTCCCAATGAGCTGTAAACCTCCGTTTCTGTTCCCCTCCATGAATTATCTGGTGCTATTCCAGCACCTCGTGGCAGAGCTCAGGCAGTGAATAGGCACTGTCATGAAACACTCCAGAGCTGTAATTAATAGCTCAACCTGCAGAAAGAGCTTAAATTTAGAGCTTCAAACTCTTGTGATGCTCTGCCTGGAGCAGGGACTTCTCCCTGTGTCTGCTGGGTGACCTGTGCATGCAGCTTGGCTTCTCTTCAGGATGCAGATAAGCATTTGTGCCAAGTGACAGCCAGAAAATGGCAAAGAATTCCATTCAGATTCAAGGAATATGGGGACTTTAAAAGGAGCAGCCAGGGAATGGGTTGATGTGATTCCAGGGTAGAGGTTAGGAGGATGAGGGGATACAGGGATACAGGACAGCTTTTTCTTTATTCTGTTGGGAAAATGAACTGGTTTTCCTAAGAGCTGGGCAGGGGCCACACTGGGAAGCGCCTGTGGACTCCTCAAACACAGCTCTGTTTGGTCAGAAATGTGATGTCTCACCTGTGCCAGCCTCATCCTCAGTGCCAGCCCTGCCCACATCCCCACAGAGTGAGGAGCTGTCCCTGCTTCTGGCTCTGGCTGCTGCACCACGAGAGCAGCAAGGAGATAAAAGTGCCCAGTGTTTCTTGGGAGGTGGCATGTGGAGCCCAGAGACCCTTTCCACCAGAGAAAACAATAAATCCCAGCTCTGGGAGCTTGCTGGTTTGCTGTCCTCTCCTTGTGCTTTGCACTGACCCCTTCCCCGTTATCTGCTCATTGCACAGGAAACATCCATGTGGGAAAACAATCCTTTCACCAGGCCAGCTGAGAAAAACAGCTATAATTAAAAACAATGATGCACTGGGTCTCGAGCAGTGGTCTTTATTTCCCGTCAGGCTGCCAAAGACCAGGCCAATTAATCTGTTACAGGTGGGAGTTTATTTTAATATCGTGTTGAAAGTCAACCAGGCTGTTTGGCTTCATTTTCCACCATCTGACTTGGTCCTCCTGCCCTCTTGCCTTCATTAGTGGGAGACAGTAAAGAAAATTACAGTCTATCCCACTCAAGGCAGCTGTGCTGGGAGGGTTTTTAAAAAGACACAAGTAAATACCAGTGACCTGGCAATTACTGGAGCATTGTTTATTCCAGTGCTAAATGCAGAAGCCACAAACCTGTTAAACTGCGGGAACAAGGAAACCCATTATAAGGAAGATTAAAGCGGCTAGCCTTTGAAATAAGGCTTTGTTTTGTTTCAAGGTGATGCACGCAGGATTATTTCTTTCTTCCCCGACGCTTTTAACTCTCCCCTCCCGCAGCATCGCAGGTAATTCACACGGAGGGACATTCCCAGACAATTAGCTTAAAATAACTTTCCCCGGCTGCACCCTCAGGTTGGAATACGCTGAACTGAATAATATTACCCGGTTTTACAAAGCAATTCATTAGTGGGCAAACACGGGGCGATGGTGGATGTGGTGGCCAGGAGAGATGGACCGAGGAGCAGGTTGTGTTTGCCTCTGAAATTCCCTTCGGCTGCGGGAGTGGGAGGCGAATCTGGGAAAACAATGAAGCGGAATTTATTCCGACTTAAGTACCTTTTTAATGCTCAAATGCATGAATTATCTTCCTGTTAATTGGAGGATTTGAAATATCAGTGAGCATATGCAGAGCCTTACCTCGGCTGTTCCCTGGGAAAGGGTAAATAAAGGCAGCAAGGGCCTCGCAGGGACAGGGGGGATGCAGGGATGCAGGGATGCAGGGATGGCTGCACCAGGGTGGGAGGCTGGGCAAGGAGAGGCTGTGCCAGGCAATGGGCAGCAGTGCCCGTGCTCTCAGCCTCCCCAGCATCTCTCCACCAGGCTGGGAACCTTTCAGGCTGGGGAAATGCCTGGGAAAAGTCACCCCTTCCTCCAGGGCGAGCAGGGGGCCCTGCTGCTCGTGTGAGCTGTGCAGAGGGAAGCTGTGGCTCCAGCAGTGCAACTGCCAGGAAAGCTCAGCTGCAGGTTTAAGGGGGCTTGTTTCTGGGAGAGAAAAGCAGGGTTTGCCTCACCCTTACCTTTGTGTAGAAAGCCTTTCATTCAAGCTCCTGCTAAGGCTTTGTTGCTTTGTCTGCTGGGAGGAAAGGGAGACCTGAATCCCTCCCTGTGCATCCTCCTCACAAAGCCCTGCTCCTCCTCCCTGCCAAAGGAGCTGGTTCCCATGGCCAGAGCTGATCATTTCCCTCTGTTCCCTTTGCTGTGGAGGTGTAGCACTCCTGCCTTTCCCTGATCTGGAGACATCCTAGGAGCATTTCCCCATCCACTACGCTTTCATTACTCAATTTATCTGTTTGGTGGCTGCAGTGAGAATTAGTAATTAGCAGTACCCTAATCCTCAGTAGCTCACTTGATTTGACTGGAGTCAGGGCCAGATTTTAATCTTGGTTCTAGTGGTGTAAATCCTCAGCCAGCTTCAGTGGAGTCAACCCAGGCTTTATGACAGTGTGAGCAAGATAAGAGCCCTCTGTGTCCCTTCCTCCACCCGAGCCCTTGGAGAGACTAAGCCAATATCTACCCCCACCCTCATAAATCTGTATGAACTTGGCCAGTATTCCCCTAGGGAATGCAAATCAAGATGGGAAATTTCCCCCCCGCCCCTTCCCTTTCAACAGGACTATCTCAGGAAAATATAAATCTAAGTATTAACTTGAGCTGCCAGCCCAGAGGGTCATAAAATGAGGGAAAATGGTTCTGACATTCTGTTAAACTGGGAGTGCTCCCCAAAAGAAAGGAGAAGCTGAGGTTGGAGGGGGGAACAGCTGGCAGTGGTGATAAGGCTCTGCTGGAGCTGGGGCTGTGCAGCTGCACCTACTGCTGCTGAGGCTGGCTGGAGCTGTAGTTAAAACGCTGCTTTAACCAGCAGGTGGGATGCTCAGATGGGCTCTTCGTGCAGGAATCTGCCCCTGGGACATGGATGGGTCACAGGAGAGGTGTGGAGTAGGAGGACACAGCTCTGGGTGTGCTGGCTTTCAAAGGGAAGTGCTCCCAAGGTGTGCTGGAGCCTGCAGTGGGATGGTGACAGAGCAGAGGCATCCACCAGCCAGGCTTGGCATTCAGCAGCAATAATTTTCCATCCTGGCTCAGCTGAAGTCTAGAGAAGAGCAGGATGCCTTAGGAGGAAAGCTGGAGGGCAGCTCATGGAGCAGGGACAGGGAGAGACCATTGACACCCAAGGCATCCACAGATGGACCTTCCAGTGAGCCACTGATGTCCTAAAGCCCTGACCAGCTCCATTATCTGCTGCTGCCATCCACATTTGGGTTTAATAACACAGCAGGAATTAACGTGTCCAGGCAAGGCATTGAAAAGTACCTTGGTTTGTGCATTAAAGAGCACATTTCTGCCTGGATCTCCAGCTGACAGAGCCCTTGGAAGGTTAAGCACTTGCATCCCAGTTCATATTTCCTTGCTCCTTATAAAAAAAATTACCCAATTCATTCAAGTCATGGATTTTTCTGCAGCTGAAGCAGTTTCCCAGAGGAAGTTGTCATGCAGGCTCACAGTTATGGAAATGCCAGAGTTATTTCTGACACCAGTAAATAATAGTTCTCTATGCACTGACACTGTTTTCTTACCTTACCAGGCTGGGGCTCGAGCCGTGATTTAGCTGTTTGCAGCTGATTAGCATTTTTGGGACTGTGGTAAGCAATTTGTGCAGTGTGTTTCAATCTTATTTTATGCACAGGAAGGAGGAAAAAAAGTGATTAGTGCTCTTTGGAAAGAAATGTCTGCTAAATTGTTCTGATCAAGGTGAATCAAGGCATCCCATGGAATGATCTGGGAGCCAGCCCCCCCCCCCATTCACAGGGGAATTAAGACCTTGTGGTTTTGTTTGCTGGGTTTTGGTGCCATTTCTGCCAGGGAAAGATCTTGCTCCTGCAAAAATCTCTTTTCCTGAACCAGGGAAAATAGGATCTGACCTCTTCCATCAGGAGATTTCAGTGCATGTAGAGGGCTGAAAAAAGGCTTGGGGGAAGTGCTCCTGCTGCTGCCATGGTCTGATCAAACATAATCCTGGGCAGAGGAGCTTTGCTCAGGAACACCAGGCACAGGTGAGGAGCAGGACCAAAGAGCTTGGGAGCCTGCACTGTTTGTTGGGTTTCTTTGCCAGTGGATGCTCTTTTATGCCAAGTTTTCCATGGCTGTGCACAGGGATGGTTTGACTGAGCAGCAAGGGCATCACCAAGCCCGTCTGACAGGGCTCCTACACTTCTGCCACACCTGGACTGGGCTTGTCTAAACAGTGCTTAACAACCTGCAGCAACTGAGATTGTGCAAAGCTATATTTTTAGTTTATTTCTTTTTCAGGAAGCTGTTTCTAACATCTTCCTTAACATTTCCTTGCTGCAATTTAAGCTTATTATGTTTTATCCAATCTTCTGTGGACACGGAGAGGAGCTTTCCTCCCTCCTGCCACTGGTTGTTTCTGTGTTGGAAGATTATTCCTGTGGCTGTCTTCAGTCATCCCTTGTGCAGACAAAATGGCCCCTGGTTGCCCACATGGTTCTTTTTGGGGTGTTTTCCTGTCCCTGCTGGCACCTGGAGCCTCATCCCAGTCCCTTCCATGGACGGTGCTGCTGCTGTGTTGGGGCTGAGCAGATCCTGAGTCTCCTACAGCTCCTGCTGGGCTTTGGCAAAGGAAAAGCCAAGGGTTTATGGCAGGGGAGATACATGGAATTTATTTCCAGGTGGGGCTGGGAAGCTGGGAATGCACAGGGGGTGTTTGTGGGAGTCCCCAGGAGGAGTCCTGGGGTGCCCTGAGAGGGACTCGTTACATGGGCAGGCAGTGATAGGAAAAGGGAATGGTTTACATTGACACTGGCAGGGTTAGGTTGGATTTTGGGAAGAAATTCCTCCCTGTGAGGGTGCAGAGCCCTGGCACAGGGTGCCCAGAGCAGCTGTGGCTGCCCCTGGATCCCTGGGATGTCCAAGGCCAGGCTGGATGGGGCTTGGAGCAGCCTGGGACAGTGGGAGGTGTCCCTGCCCAGGGGATGTGTGTGGGACTGGGTGGGCTTCAAGGTCCCTTCCACCCCAAAGCATTCCATGATTCTGTGATTCCAAGGCACATCCAGCCCTCTCCTCTCACAGGCATCCCCATCCCAGGGCTGAGTTTGTAGAGGAACCAGAGCTTGGCCTGCAGCTGATTCAATTCTTTGCTGGCATCACCCAACAGTGCTCTCAAGATGCTCTTCCAGCATGTCACCCTGTCACAGTTTAAACACTCCCACATTTCCCAGCTGAAATTTATTCCCATGGCAGGATCAGTCCAGCCAGGGGTATCTCAGAAGCCCCACTGCCATGCTGAAATTAAAGGACAGCATGCTAATTAATGCCAGGACTTCTGCATCCCAGGGCTGTTTCATCCTGCTGAGAGGTGGGGATGTAAAATTAACTCAGAGCTCTGGCTCGGGCTCCTCTCTGGCTCCAGGAAGCTCCTCTCCAGCTGGAAAGGAGGAGCTTGGTGGTGATTGTTTGAGATGAGAGCTATTCCTGCAACCTGGCTGTCCTGTGAAGCTCAGCTCCATCCTCTGCCTCCCTCAAAGCCCCCCACCAGCTCTGGTGCTGTTTTTGAGTCCCCCTGCTCTGTCCCTGAGGCAGTGGAGCTGTGACTCCCTCAGTGCCATGGGGGCTCCATGCCCAGCACCCCTCTGTAATTATCTCCAATCCAGCTGCTCCTTTCCAGCAGAACTTTAAACATTGTTCCCTTTCATGTAGCGCTGATTTTTAATTTCCCTCCCTAACAGAAGCAATTGTTTATGTTGTAAGTGCCACATTAGGCCCTGTGAAATGGAGATGGAATTGATTTTCATTTTGGAAATTTCACAGCTTGCCCCAGAACTTTTCTTCTTGATTGCTGGTGCCCTGGGAGTCGGGAATTGCGTGTGCAGTGTGGGATGCACTAACACCAGAGCCTTCCTCCTGCAGGTCATGGAATTGTGGAATAGTTTGGGTGGGAAGGGCCCTTAAAACTCATCCAGTTCCACTCCTGCCATGGGCAGGGACACCTCCCACTGTCCCAGGCTGCTCCAAGCCCTGTCCAGCCTGGCCTTGGGCACTGCCAGGGATCCAGGGGCAGCCACAGCTGCTCTGGGCACCCTGTGCCAGGGCCTGCCCACCCTCCCAGGGAAGAATTCCTTTCTAATATCCCATCTAAATCCCAGCTCTTTCAGTTTGAAGCCATTCCCCCTGGTCCTGTCACTGCAGCCCCTGCTGAGTTCCCCCTGCTCACCCAGTTCCCTCCAGGACTGTTCCAGCTCCCAGGACTCAGTCAAGGACCTGCCTTGTGATTGCCTTTTCCTTGAGAGGGACACTTGGATCAAATTCTCCCTTCCCAACTCTGACAATCAGGATGAGGTGAGCCCAAGTCAGCCCATCCACGTGACATCCAGTCCTTGGTATGTACCAGGGGCTTGCTCCTGGTTGCTCCAGTGAGGCAAGCCATGGAGATACTTCTTTTTTAGGTAGGGTAGGGATGTGATGGAAACTTCATGTTCCTCACCTGTGCTTGCAGATCAGGACAATCTCTGAGGAAAAGGAAGCTCTGTTTGTCACCTTCCTGCTGAGCACAGGTGAGATCATCAGTCCCCACTGTTCATCTCGTGTCACCAAGGCTGGGAACACACTCTGGAGGATCCTTGGGGGTGTAAAAATCCCCAATATAGGGAGCAGAAGGAGCTCTGCCAAATTTACAGGGCTGCAAGGATGTGATTCCCTGTCCTATCTTAGCCCAAGCAGTAGGAGTTGTGGAGGTCAGGGGTGTATTTTTGGGAAGCTGGTCCCCAAACTGCACGGGAGTTCCTCTCAGATGCTGCAGCTCCTTCTTTTAACAAAGTGCTCGTGTTTGATCACCCTGATCCCAAAGGATCCCAGGCAGGAGCCTCAGTGATATCACAGTCAGTCATCCCAGCAACACAAAGGCTGAGATATGTTTGCATCCCCCATTTCTCCAGGAATGCTACAGAAAGATAAATAATGAGGCTTGAGCACGGGAAGTTCATTAACACCAGGGTCTGTTAAACCATTTGCTGCCAATAATTCATTATTTTATAGAGAGCAAAAGGAAAAAAATGCACCATTCTCCTATCACCTTAAAAATGAATTCAAAGAAGATCCAGAATAATCTGTCCTCTCCCCAAAATGCATTTTTGGAGCAGACTTCCTCAATTCCCATGTAAATACAAACTCCCCTCTGGCACTGGAGCCGGATCCGCCGATGTGAGCGCAGAAGGGAGGCAGGAGGATCCAAGTAAGTGGCATGGAGACAATTTGCTTGGACCGTGGAGGAAGATGCACTCTGACAAGGATAGATGGAATGAGGTTGTTGCCAGAGAAAATCTCAAGGAATTGTGAGCCAAGTTGTGAAGGGGGGAGCCTTGGATGCAGCGAGCATGCAAATCTCCTTGTGTTTTTTGGTTTTGAAGGAGTAGCAGAACCGAGGAGGGGTAGGAGAGGGGGGGGGGGTTAGAAAAAATCCAAAGAAGCTTTGTCAAGTCTGACATTCCTTTTGCATCCAAAAGTGGGTATTGATTTTCCAGCCGTGACTGCTCGAAATGAGAATTTCTGTGTCGCGGCTCAGGCCCGAGCTCCTTGTGTTCCTTATCTCTTTAAATATGATTACCTGCACTTCACAGCTTCACGGGCAAAATCCTAATGAACTTTGCCAGCCCCGCCTCGCCTCTCTGTGTGTGTGTGTGTGTGCCTGAGCAAATGAGTTCCACCACTTCCTCCTGCTCTGTCTCCGGGCTACAGGTTTATTGACTTCCTGCTCATTTTCTTGTCAGGGTAATTCTCCCAATCAAGATTTAAAAACAAACTGGGATGTTGCTAAAGTGCCGTGGTTTTCCAGTCCGAAAGGTTTTTGTTTTGATTGAGGGACCTTTGGGTGTTTGTGTTGTAGGGGGGAAGGGGATGGGGGCTGTGCTTGGTTTTGGTGTGGTACAAAGCTCTTTGTGGAGGGAGTGGGTTGTTTGTTTAGAGCAAATCCCTTCTTCCATGCCAACATCTGCTGCTCTGTATTTGCTCGCAGGGAAAACTATAAAAAAAAAAAATAGAAAAAGAAAGAAAGAAATAGATTATTCCCACTGCATCAACCTACAGGCATCTGCTGGCTGCAATTTTCTTCAATTTCTCGCCATGAAAAGCAAGAGCGTTCATTTTGTAAGTGCTGCTTTTGTGTGTGACCTATATTTTGAAAACTGATGGGGTCACCACCTCCCTCCTCCCCACCTGTTGAACCAAAGAGTCTCTGAGATCTGTCCTAGATTGTATTTATCTCAGAGATTATTTAAAAAGCAAGGTAGCTATTACTAATAAGACAGTGTTGTTCTGGTGAGGTTTGAGTTTTTGCCTTTTTTTTTTTTTTCCCCTTTCCCCTTTTACTCTCCTTTGGAAATGAAAATCCCAGCCTGGCTCCACCTGACCAGGAAAATGCTTCCCTTGCTGTCTCCATCCTTCAGAGCTGATTTAAAAGCACATAACCTCCCTCCACACATCATCTCCTGACCCTCTTTGATTCCCCCCCCCGTGGGTTGCTATCACTCTGGCTGGCAGAGTCGGGAGGTGTCGGAGCCTGTCAGGTGGATTTGAAGACATCCCATTTGTGCATATGGATACACACATTTCAGCACTCCAGTTGCTTAATGACACATCTCATTCCTGTTTGATTGGAGCTTGGAACTGGCTCAGGCAGAGCCAGGTGAGCTGCAGCAGCCCAGATCAGTGTTCAGCACTTCTATTGCTCTTTATCGACTTTGGGGTCTTTTTTTTATTTTTCCCCCTGTCAGAAGTTCCTTTTTTTTTTTTTTTTTTTCCTTCCCCTTTAATCTCACTTTCTATTAAAAGTCTTCCCAGAGCTAATGTAATAAATTTAGATCCAAAGCCAGATGCATAGCAAAACTTTTGGCAGAGAATACTCTATCAGAAGACATTGCAAATGAAATATGCTTCCCCTTGGGGATTATTCTACAGTTTAATTTAATTTGATATTTCAAATTAAATTAATTCAAATGGTTATGCAGTTTCCAGGGAAAACAGACTTCATTTATGATGTTCTGCCACCAAATTGTTTTGCTCCTATCATATATCTTGTATTGTTAACTGGGAATGATAAGTAGTGACAACGTAGGATTTTTTCATGCCCTTTGTTTCGCAATTCCCATCCTAAAGGGAGCAGAAACATCTCTTTGTGCAGGGGTTTCTCTGTGGGGTTATTCCAGCATTTCCACTGAAACCTTGCTGTGGCTGAAAATTAGATTTTCATCAAAATGTGGTTTAAAAAAAACAATATTGTGTTTGCTTTGAGAAGGTTTTGGGTTTGTGGGACTCCTTGCCTGGTTTCAATTCACAGAAGAAAAAATAGCAACTCTTTGTTTGGGATTGGAGTTTGGATCTTCCAGGCTTTATGGCACAGGCAGGAAGGATGTCAGGAAAAAAGCCTGAGCTGCTTTTCTAGTTATTCTGTTGGTTTGGGATTGGTTTGGACATTCTTTGGGATTCCAAAGCAGCGTGGGCAGCAGGGGAGGGGGGGATTCTGCCCCTCTGCCCCCTCAGGTGAGACCCCACCTGCAGTGCTGCCAACAGCTCGGGGGGCCCAGCACAGGAAGGACCTGGAGCTGCTGGAGCCAGCCCAGACACAGGGAAATGATGACAGGGATGAAGCCCCTTCGCTGTGAGGAAATGCTGGGAAATTTGGGATTGTTCAGCCTGGAGAAGAGGTTCCAGGAGACCTAATTGTGGCCTTCCAGGACCTGAAGGGGTCCTAAAAGAGAGCTGGAGAGGGAATTTGGACAAGGGATGGAGGGACAGGACACAGGGAATGGCTCCCACTGCCAGAGGGCAGGGCTGGATGGGAGATTGGGCAGGAATTGTTCCCTGGGAGGGTGGGCAGGCCCTGGCACAGGGTGCCCAGAGCAGCTGTGGCTGCCCCTGGATCCCTGGCAGTGCCCAAGGCCAGGTTGGATGGGGCTTGGATCAACCTGGGACAGTGGAATGTGTCCTTGTCTATAGCAGGGGGTGGAATAAAAACTCTAAGGTCCCTTCTAACCCAGGCCATTCTCTGATTCTTGGTTTTTCAGCAAGAAGTGATTTATCAGGGGCAAGCTGGGGGAATTCCTGCCCTTCCCAACCAGATACAGCTTCACTGCAGGCAGAATTGAGGGGGTTGTGTTGCACTTGAGGGGGTCCATTTCCTTTCATCCTTCATCAGCAGGAGGGAATTTCCTAAAAACAACCCAAACCCCAAACCTGGATCGTTCTGCCTTTAGTGTGCCCCGCCTGGGATGGGATTACTGATGTTGTTCCAGCCCTAAACCAGCTTCCCAAGACCTGTGTGAACTCCCAAGGGATTCCTTTATCATCATCTTATCCAGCTTTTGCAGTGAGTGATTGATTTAACATGGCTTTTCTCCACAGGCTCTGATTATCCAGAGTCATCAAGGAACTTGCTCCAAACTCTGAAGTACATTAAGACAAGGTAATTCAGGGAAGTCTTTGCATCTGGAAATCTCTGTAAGCACTTTCCTATCTGCTGGCCTGTAGAAAAGCCATTATTCTCGACAGGGGAAAAAAAAATATTGCTAATATCACAAGAGGCTTTGGAAGAGAACATAAAGCTGGTTTCATTTTCCAGTCAACTGAGATCTAATATTTCCTGTACAAGATGTTGAGATGTTTTAGAAAAAGGAGCAATGTTTATTTGTCTAAAGCACCACACACACACTCACACAAGTTCTATATTGTGCTTGTGGCTTTTTTCCATTGTAAATGGTTTTGCAGGGAGAAATCTCTTTCCCATCCATCACAGCCAGTAGATTAGAAAAATATAAATATCATCTAAAGAGAAGGGAGCTGAGGCTCCTGCAGAATGCACAGGAGAGAAATGACAAATGCAGCATCCCTGGTGGTGGGGAAGGCTGGGGTCTGGGTCAGAGATAGCCTTGTTTTCTCCCTGGCTCCTGGGGATTTATTTGCTTACACTCTCCTGGGACAAGGCTCCCAGAGTGATATTTCTTATCAGACGTGTCTTTTGGGCTGGTCCAAACCCATTTCATTGAGCAATCTGCCATCAGCAAAGGAAGGTTGGTCAAAACATTATTTTTTCTCCCCTTAGAAGCACATCCATTTGGGGTTTTTTTCTCATTATTTTTCAAGTCCTGCAAGGATTTGTTCCAGAGCAGCCCCAAAGCACTCCAGGGAGGGTTGGATTTCGATGCCCTCATGGTGCTGTTCCCAGCCAGGAGCCTGACAGCCAGGCTGATGCTCCAAGCTTTTGTCTTTTGAGCTGTGACCATTCCCTGAGCAGTTTTAAGCGTGATGGGAGGCCCTGGAGAGCTCATGGATGGCTGGATGTGTGTGATGAGGATAGAGCTGCAGTTCCAGGGCCAGGGCTGGGACTGAGAGAGGATCCTCCCTTATCACTTGGGCCAGCTCTTCCCCATGGCTGGGAGCACTGGAATGTCTGACTGTACTTTGAAGGGTTCAATTGTTGGGATTTCCATCATTTTTCCTGTTTAAAATCCTCCTCCTCTCCTTCTTCTCCTTCTTCTACTACTATTATTATTATTATTATTCAATATTTTCCTCCTTGGTGCTTCCCTGGCAGCCAGGAAACCTTAACCTTGAAGCTCCCAGTGCTTTGGTTTGATGGTGTGCTGCCAGTGGTTTTGGTGTGGAAATCCTGCTAGCGCTGGAGTGGCTCTTTGGACACACTCAGGGGAATCAGGGAAGCACTCCTCTAGCTGAATTAACCCCAGGTTTAATTGGGCATGGAGCACCCCCAGCAGTGCATGTTCTCTGTGTCTCAGTGCTGCAGAAACCAAATCCATCCCAGCACAGATTTTGCTCTTCTCATCTCAGTGATTCACCTTAAAATCCTTCTTCCATTCCCCAAAACCTCTCCATCCCCCAAAACCCACCTGGGAGGGGGAGCACATTCTCTCCTGAGCACAAGCAGAGAGAGAAATGGACAGCCTGGAACATCCAGGCCATGGCTGCCACTTTGGCTTGGCTTCCTCTCCTTGGAAGCTTTTTCCTTGGGGTGCTGCTGTTGCCTTTTGGGCTACCTAAAAACAGAGGCCAGACAAAATTAAAGGAATAAAAAGCAGTTCTATTTATGGAAGGGCCTTCAGGTACATTTCAGGTACCAGGGGATGCACCCAAAAATGAATGATGTGTCACAGGTTTTCACACTTTTATAGGTTTGGTCCATTTGCACTTTGGGGTTCATCTCCCAATGACAGCTCCAGGTAATGAAGGCATTGAGCCCAAGTTTGCTGCCCCCAACTCACTTTTGTTTCCATCTCTCAGGCCTGAGGCAGTGAGGGCTCCTTGATTGCCAGGCCTGGAGAGGAATTGTTGTGTGTGAGCAAAATGGGGAAGCAGCAGCTCCCACTGTGTGTGGGGTTTGGAGTTCTACACTAAAGAATGGCAGGATTACAAATAGATGAAAAATAGAAAAGCTGAAATTCTAAGACATCAGTGCTGCCAGGACCTGTGGTCCCACAGGTCCTGGAAGGGGATTCCTGTGAGGTCACTGTTGCAAGGCTCAGGCTGGGAGCAGCTGTGCCCAGCCAGCAGATGCTGGAGATGACAAAGTGCAAAGGAGTGCAGGCAGATGCTCCCTGCAGCCAAGCCCCATCCCATAATCCACTCAGGTGCCTCTGTTCAGAAAGTTTCTCAGGGCAATGTGTGCTCTGTGACACCTCTGCTTTTATGGTTTCATTCCTCTCTGCTGCAGCTTTTTGTCTCTGAGCACAGCCAGGGTGTCAGAAGGAGAGATTGCCCGGGCCTGCTGTGCTCTGGGAGCTTTGTTTTCCTCTGTGTGTGCCTGAGGGGCAGCCACAAACAGGGAGCAGCTGGAGCCCTCCAGGCCTCCAGGGACAGAGCAGGGATTTTGGGAGAGCTGATCATGGATCATGGGATGGGTTGGGATGGGATGGACCTTAAAGCTCACCCTGTTCCACACCCCTGCCATGGCAGGGACACCTCCCACTGTCCCAGGCTGCTCCAAGCCCTGTCCAGCCTGGCCTTGGGCACTGCCAGGGATCCAGGGGCAGTCACAGCTGCTCTGGGCACCCTGTGCCAGGGCCTGCCCACCCTCCCAGGGAACAATTCCTGCCCAATCTCCCATCCAGCCCTGCCCTCTGGCACTGGGAGCCATTCCCTGTGTCCTGTCCCTCCATCCCTTGTCCCCAGTCCCTCTCCAGCTCTCCTGGAGCCCCTTTAGGCCCTGCCAGGGGCTCTGAGCTCTCCCTGGAGCCTTCCCCAAATGAACATCCCCAGCTCTCCCAGGAGTATTCTCTTCAGTGGGCTCTGTTTGGGAGGGTCTGTAAATGGGAAATTCAGTCACAAGCTGCAGGATGGGTTTCTGAAGGCCATACAGGTGTGCTGGCTGCACTCACAGCAAGGGGAGGTTGCTGTTATCTGTAAATCCCTACATAAAACCTCTGTTATGGGCCGGGTTTCCCAGGGAAGTGCCTCTCTGCTCCTGGAGGTGCCTGGTGTCCCTGGGGAATGGCAGTTCAGGTGAGGATACTGCCAGATCCCATGTCCTGAGCAGCCCACGGAGCCTTTCTCCTCACCCCAGCTGTGGCAGATGGGTCTTGGGGTGAGCCTGGCTGCCCCTGGGGTGTCTGCTTTGCTCCAGAGTGAGTTGAGTGCCACAGAGGTCAATGCCTGCTGAGGGAAAAGCCTTTGGGAATGCAGAGTGTTTGTCCCAAGCACGTCTGGGTGACACAAAGCCAAGGAGAGGCTCCTGTGCACACCTCAGAGCTGGCTGAGCTGGTTTTGGGGGCTGTGGGGTCAGTGTCTCACACACAGCCCTGCCTGGACTGTCACAGCCCTCCCTGACCTCAGGAGCATCCTGTCTTTGTGTTAAATCCCTCAGTGCAGCTAAAACCTGTGCTCTGGGAGGCTCTGGCTTCAAAACCTGTTGGGGGTGAGGCTGCTGCCCTTCAGGTGGTTTAGGAGTTATTGATGGAACAACCTTTGGGGGCCGAGTCTCAGCTCTGACAGAGGAGAAGGAGAAATCATTGTTTAAATAACCCCCAGGGACTGGAACTGGTGGTGACCCAGAAACAGTTTATTCTTTTTATTGCTTTCCATAGCTTCCCCAGGCTAAAGCTGTCTCCAGTAAAGGAAAACCAGGTTGTTGCTGGGGGAGTAAGCAAATTAGCAGACGAGGGCAAAAGCAGAGCAGAGTGGAGGACCCGGAGCTGTGACAGCTGAACAGCATTTGTGCCTTTCTCTCTTCTCTTGCTTTTAGTGTCCCACTGATCTGTAGCCCCTTCACCAAGTTATCCAATTTTTGTTTCATTTTTATACCATTCTTTCAGTATTTCAGGTGAAACCAAAAGCTGACTCTTCATTGAATGACAATTCCACTTTCAGCTTATGGGATGTTTGGTCAAAACCAAAGTGATTTATTAATCACTGAAGGATGTTTTTAGGAGCTTTATTATTTTTTATCATTTCAGCCACTGTGTGGGTGCTCACTGCCCAGGCAGATCTTCCAGCCTGCTCCCTGCTATTTCAGGGAATGTTGAGGGTAGGAGTAGGAGGGGATAAATATATTCTCATTCACTCATCACTTGACCTGAATAGAGACCACCACCATCTCTATTATTTCAGGGTTGAATTTTGGGTTGCATTGGATCAGCCTGGCCCTTATCCTCCATGCCAGCCCTTCATGCCTGTTCTGTGGGAGCTGTTCATTCCCTGTGGGACGTTTCCAGCTCCCAATCCCACCCCACCAGTGGCTTGGCCAGCACCAAGGGGTTTGTTCACTTGTTTGCTAATTGGATTTTGCACTGAAGTGAGCTCCAGAGAGCTGCAACCTCTGGCCAAACTCAGCATGGTGTTGACCCCAGGCCATCAGTACTGACAGCACAAGCCATGGTTTGGAGGCTCCAGGAGATCTCTTGTCATCTTGGATCAGTGTGAGCCCTCACACACTCCTGGGCACCCACCAGAGCAGGGGGCAGGACAGATGCAGAGGTGGCACAGATGGAGAGAATAAACAAGTCTTTGCCCACGTTATTGGGTTGCTAATGAGGAGAGACCTCATCAACCTCCCAGCCATCTAATTGCTCTTGGCTACCATTTCAGCCAGTCAGGAACAACCAGCAACAGCTTTTCCTGGCATGAACCAGCTCTGGGAGGGAAATATTTCCAATGGGAAAATGAGCAATTCTCCCTTTGCCCTGTCCCTGATATCAGAAATCTCCTTCAGAGGGCAGATTCCACACATCTTCTGGAGAAAGACTGAGGTCCAATCCCAACTGCCTGTCTCAACTGAGCTCCCACATTTCCCACTGTGTGCCTCCAGCAGCATCCCAAGCCTCTGTAGGATGGAAGTGGGAGGCTTTTCATCCTCACCTTGCAGTTCTCATTTCTGGTGCTGCTGCTCAAGCCCAGAGCACTTGGGAGTTATTTTTTTAACCATGACCTCACCTCCATGCAAGCAGAGTTGTCTTGGAATTCAGCACAGAGCTGAACTCACCAGTGCCTCTTTTGAAGCTCAGACAGCTCCATCCCTCTGCCAGGACTTTTCCTCATCCCTTGTGCCACCTGGGAGCATTGGAATTGTCCCTCTCCCCAAACTGGACACAGCCCCCAGAGCTCCACATGAGTTTCTGGCACTGGCCATGTTGCACCGACATCTCTGGCTCGCCCAGCAGCGTCTCGACTCACAAACTAATTAAAGTTCATGTCACACTGGGAAGATGCAAAATGCTCTCTGAGCACTAGATGTTATTATTTTAAGCTTCTCTTCTTTTTCCTGAGGCACAGCAACTCCCTGAATCCCAGCTGGCACACCACATCCAGCCACAAAACACCGCTAATTGGGTGTTTCTCCTGTTGACCTCATTTCTCCAGCATACTTTGGCTGGGTTTATTTCATGGGTTTTTGGGGATTTTTTGTTTTCAAGAGAGCCTGGAAACCAGATAAACAGAAGCACTTTGCTGAGTGTCTTGGACAGTCCTTGGTTGTTCCTCTCCTCCAGACCTTGCCCTGTTTCATGGTCTGATAATGCTGCTCTCCCCCCATCATCATCTGTTTTACACATCCAAGGAAATAAGAGGCAGAGGGAGATGGGAAGAAAGAGATCAAGGGCAGAGTGATGACTTTGGAAGAGGTTTCATTTGGAAGAGGTCACACACCTCTAGTCTAGGCAGGACCAACACTGTTGCTTCTTCCCATCCCAAGGTGTTGGCAGGTCCATCATCCTTAAGAAGTGTTCCTGGGACAGGGTTTGGATACTGAAGGGTGGCTTTTCGTTGATTCTCCTTCAAAGGAGAAGGTGACTTGTGCTATAAACGCTGTAAAGCTCAGCCAGGCTCTGGGACAGCTCCTCCTGATGAACACACCAAGTCCATTAGCAATGACTTTGTTAGAGTGTCCCCCAACCCCATTCACCTCCCAAAGAATTGAGGAGTCTCCCATTAATTCCTTAATTGTGTTATGGGGAAGCTGCCTCCTCAGTGTCACCTTGCAGAGGTGGCAGGTGGGAACTTCTCTCTGATGGTTCTCCTGGTGGCTTCTTTCCTTCTTTTGGTATTTGTGGAAACAGATCTGATTTCGTGTGTGGGATTCTGCCCCATCCACCTTCCCTGGCATGAATTCATCATGCTGTTTCCCCCACACCATTCATTACCTCCTTAAAAATGAATGCAGAGAGAAAACACAATTAGATGCTGCTTTGGTTAAATAATACCTTGGAAAAAAAACCCAGAACAATGGTTTGAAAAATAAGGAGAGAGGGAAGATCGCACAGTTTGAACTAATGATGGAAATTAACTCGAGTTAAGTTGGATTTTAAATCAGAGGTTTGGGGGATTGTATTTTTTACTTTTCTTTCCAGTGAATTATGACAAATATAGAGGCCTGCTGGATGGATGATTAGATTTTTTTTTTTCTCTCTCTCCCATCCGCGTTGAAAAATGAAATATTTCTGTAATATTAAATCCGTCCAATTGATCAAAGTGTGGTGTCAAAAAACGTTGTAAGCGCTTCTTCTCATCCAACCCCTTCAGCAACTGCAAACCAGAGACCTTTTCAATCCCTTTCTGGAGGCTGCTGGAGGTTACCTCTGCTCAAAGAGTCTGTGCAAGGAATGAGCCTGCATTTCTCCAGCACATTCCCACAGCAGGGGCTCACAGAGGGCTGAGGGTTGGGCACATGGAATGACAGCACATGGAATGACAGCACATGGAATGACAGCACATGGAATGACAGCACATGGAATGACAGCACATGTCCTCAGCTTTGGGGTCTGCCTCCTCACAGGGCCATACCCTGTCCTAATACAGCCCTGCCCGTGGTGAGGCAGGAATGGGGAGATGAGGTGGTCAGAAAGGGAATTTTTTCTTCTCTGGCTCTGAGTAACCACTGGGAGATTTATGGGTGTTACCCCTCCCCTTATGTTTTTCTTTCCCTGCTTACTTTCACTGGAGAACAAGAAAACCAAACAAACCAGAAACCTCAAATATTTGGTCACTGTTTGAGGAAGCAAACACGGAGTGTATCCAAACATTTGGAGAAGTGGGAAGCTGGGGTATTGCACAGTGGGATAAATGCAAAGTGTGTCCAGAAAAGAAAGATTTTTTGGAAAGCTGTCAGTGAGGAAGAGCTGAGAGGGCTGGGGTTGCTTTGTGTACCAAATAAGGGACGGTTTTCTTTGAGTGGATAAGATGTGAACAGTCTTCCAGTGAAGAGAGGAGAAACCAGCTTGGTTTCAGCAAGAAAGCTGAAAGAGGAATAAAACCCCTCTTCTGCTGGGGTGGTGGGGTATGAAACAGGGAACGTGGAGTGTCATGGACTCACCTTCTTCAGCAGCTTCATTAGGAATGGGTCATCCAAACACTTGTGGTTGTTTCCATGCCCCTGGAGCTGCATGGAGAGTGACCCAGTATTCCCTTTAATTCCCTCTAATATTCTCCAGCATCTTGTATCACCTTTGGTTCTGCTCTTCTGACATGAAACTCTGGTTGTCTTCAAAAGAAAACCATGAGGGAAGAAAAGGACCCGTCTGTTGCATCTGTTTCATGCCAGGGAAGGGGTTTGCTCATTCTAGGACTCATTTATTCCTGTGGCTTCATGGGGACATGCTCAGAACTTCCACAAAATGTGTGAGGAGCAGTGAGTGCTGCTTCATCTCTTGGTGGATGAGCAGCAATTTCAAGGAGCAAAGCGAGGAGTGAAAGGCTCCTGTTCCCTCACTCGGTGCCTCAGTGTCCCCCAGCTCCTGGACATGCATGGGAGAACAAAAGGTGAAATCTCCACTGTCCCACACATTGATCCCTTTGCTTTAGGAGCTCTTTGTGCTATCGACTCACCCTCCTGAGGGAAAATAAGCATTTTCCTTGGTGACACAAATGGACACACAGGTGTAAAGGAGATGAAGCCATTTTTCAGAAAGTCACTGACAGAAATGAGGGAAAGTCAGGGATTCCTCCTTTCCTGGCACAGCCCCTGGGGAGCCTCTGGATAACCCAGGGGAGGGTCTCAAACAGCTCCACAGAAATGCAGCAAAGAGATGGATTGCTGCAACTCTGCTGCTTACCAAATTAGAAACAATTTAAGGATTTAAGGATTAAGTACCATTAATTACTGCCCAACAAATGCTGATCTACAATGGAGCACTTGTGGAAATGGAGAGAGAAGTTTCTGCGTGAATACTAAATGGCTTCATTAATGCTCAGTGCAATTTCATTGAGTGATAAATTAATTAGCTTGATGCTCCAGGAATTACTGAGCAGGACCATGGGCACATGTGATGAAGGGACAGCGGGGTCCCCTTGCCTGGGCAGAGCAGGTCACACAGCTGTGGGACAGCCAGGGCAAGGTAAAGGGAGGAAAGAGAGATGGGGTTTCTGAGAGAGGAAAAACCCAAAATGCTGATCTGGATTTCCTCATCTGGATTCTCTGATCTGGGAAACACTGGAGGTTCCAGAGGTCAGGATGAGAGCAGTGAGATCAAGGTCATTATTTTCCTGTTGCATCTGGAGATGATGCTTTACCCTCCTGCTGTTGTGACATCGTCCCTGTTCCTCTTGTTTCTGTTCCCTCCATCCTCTCTGTTCAGCCACAACCACAGGGCTGAACAGACCTTCCCAAGCACTGAATTCCTTCCCTGGCTCATGCTGGGTGCTCTTTCCATCACTTACCAGCATAAGGGAGGCTGCAGTTTTGCATCCTCTTTATCCAACACTTGTGGCAAACACTCAGAGCATCCCAGGTTCCTTGGCATTGCTCCAAGGGCATCTTAACCTAAGCCTGGAGAAAGACTTGGTGCTTCCAAAACCCGGGAGAGCCCCGTCTGGCGTGGCAGCCCAGCGCAGCGGCGGCAGCTTGAGCTGGAGTCTGCTCCTCAGCAGCGTTTTCTCCCCGAAGCAATGCAGGAGGAGGAGGAGGGAGCAGCACCCAGCCAGGATGTCTGGCAGTGAGTAATTTCAGTTTCTCCTCAGGCTGTCATGCCATGACAGCTGCCTGGGCCCAGCCTGGCTGCCCCCCCTCAGCACGTTACCTGGAGTTCAGCATCGGATTTCTGTCCCTCCAGACTTTTTAGCCGCCCGTGCCGTCGCAGCGTTATTGATTGCTCACCCGGCCGTGGCTGGAGCTGGATTAGGTGTGAACACAGCACTGCCCCAGCAGGCCCAGAACAGGATGCTCAGAGCCTCCTTTTGCCACCTGTCTTTTTTTAGCTCTTTGCTGTGTTGCTTTTGGCTGCCTCCCTCTGTGCCTCGCTCTTCCCCAGCACATTTGCAGCGCCTGTAAAAGTTGTGTGATTTCCTAGCTCTGAGCAGGTCCCTCCTTGCTCTGAGGTTTGGGTTCCCTCAGCTCGTTTGGCTCCCACTGCTGAAGGCAGAGGGTGGGGAATGGCAGAGAGAGACTCTGTTCCTCCTGCCAAGGGGGGATTGAACAGTGAGGAGGTGTCTGTGCCCCTCCATGGCTCTCCACATCCCTCTCCATCACTCCTCTCCCCAGCCCTGCAAGAAAACTCATATTAGGGTCATCGGCTCTTGATATCATGAAACATTAGAACTCTTGTCTTGGTGCAGCCTTCAAGACTTAGCCCAAATATTCTGGGTATATTTTGGCCAAGAGGGGTGGCTGTTCAGGATTCTCAAGTGCAGGAATGCAGGTGGATGTGGAGACTCCTCTCTGCTCTGAATGGCCCTCCCTGGCTCCTGGTCCCAGCCTGGCTCACATTTGGGAGCTCACAAATGGGATGAGCTGAGTTCCTCACATCCCCCATCCCTCATCCTGACCATGGAGACGTGTCCTGGATTGGCCACTACAGACCAGAGAAGGAATATCAATTTACAGCCCTCCTGCTCACAACATGCAGATCTCACACCAAAGTTTTCCTAACATAATGAGCTGGTATAAAAGCAGCCACAGGGAGACATCCTCAGCTTTATTGGGCTGGCAAAGCCAGGCACGGAGCTGTGCATTCTGGAGTGCCATCTTCTGGCACCTGCAATGTGAACTCCTTGCATCCCCGCCTGGCTGAAGCAATCTGGTAACACAGAGCTTTGCCAGGCACGAGGAAAAAAAAAAAAACAGATTTCCAGGATTTTCCAGTGTATCCTTGAAAGATGCATGGAGTGCAGATGCTTTTTTTTTTTTTAGCATCCTCCCATCCCTCTGGCTGCCGGGTACCTGGCCGAGCCAGCGCATCTGCACGGAGCCGCTCTCGGCTCCCCGTGCCAGCTTGGGAAGCAGCTGTTTCCTGGTTTATTTATCCCCTCTGCAGTCACCACGGGAGGATAATCTCAGTGACATGCCACATCTTGTTTACAGCAGGCCCCTGAAAAGTTAGAAGTGCGAGTTGTGGGGTGGGGAGGAGGCGGGGGAGGACGCGGGGCTGCGCACGCCGGGGACCGAAAGGGGACTTTGGGAAATGTATAAAATATTAAATGACATCGTGGCAAGACACAGACAGGGGGAGAACAATAATTAAAGTAAACAGCACATCAAAAGCCTGGCTAAAACTCGCATTTAAATTTCAAGACAACGCAGAAACAGCTCATGTAGCCGTGTGTAAATGTGTTTCCAGGAACCTTTTAAGAATATTAACAATGATGGAAGCAGAACAGCAATGATTCAGACTTTATGTTATGTGACAATACAGGAGGCCACCAGACTCCTGCCTGGCTGTTGGCATAAGAAAGCTGATGAGAGCCTGCATCTTGCCAGAAGAGCAGGTTTCTTTCCAGGGAGTGAGAGATCCCCAAGTGAGCAAGAATGGAGCCTCTTCTCTTGCCAGGGACACGCAGGGTTTCCTTCAGCCCCACGGGGGAACTGCACCCCTAAAAATAAACGTGACAGAGCTGCTGTGGGTTTGTTCCCTACATCCAGTCCCACATTTTATCCTGCTGACTGCTTCCCAGGCATTGTCCTAACTAGTTTTAAACACTCCTGGTCAGGTTCCTGTGTGTTCTTGGTAGGGATCCCCCAGTACGTTGCTGCTTTCTTGACTTTCAATTTGCTTGCAGCCACCAGTTGTTCCAGGTGTTGTTCCTCCTCCTCCATTCCAGCCTGGAGCATGTGGAATTACCACACCTGAGGCCTGAACATAGCAGAGAACATAATTGGAAAACTCAGGTCAGGCCCACAGCCATGCAAGACAAGCTGAGCAGCCCCTTCCCTCCCCAGCACATTTGAATTAAGGGCCAGAAATCAGTGTCAGATTTGTCTGGACTCCAGCACTGAGCACCTTTGGGCTAGAGAGCAAATCTCTTAATTATTCCCCGTGCCTTTTGCCCTCTCCTGTACAAGGACTACAATAGCTCTGTCCTTGGGGAGCCCCAATTCTCCTCAGCCCTGATAATACCGTGATTTACAGAGGATTTCCCAACGAGCCTTCAGGGCACGGTGTTACCTAATGGAAGTAATTAAAAAGCATTGGGAATGACCCCCTGAAAGTGCAGGCGGCTGCAGATGGAAGAAGGGGATTTGGAGGCTGCAGGGAGCAGCAGGAGCACGTGCCTCTCTCCTGTGCCACTGCGGGATCGTGGGCTCGGAGCAGGGGGTTGGGAAGGGGATGCCATGAGGGCCCAATAGGAACATTTCAGGTGGTTTATTTTTTCACTTGGCTCTGTATTTCCATGAGGTCTTTTGGATGTTTCAAGCTCAGGAGGTTCTTGGGGGACTGAATGAAGGCTTAACTTCCCACAGGGTTCAATTTTCCATTAGTTGAAGTCTCCAGACTTCCCTGTTTTCTTGGAGCAATAGAAAAATGCTTCACATCCTTCTGTGCTGCAGCTCCCGAGCTGCTGTTCAAAGGAGAGCATTCACTCCCCCTGACAGCATAGAGCTGTGTCAGGAGAGGTTTAAGTTGGGTATCAGGCAAATGTTCTTCCCCCAGAGGTGCTGGCACTGCCAGCCCAGGGAATGGGCACAGCCCCGAGGCTGCCAGAGCTTCAGGAGAGCTTGGACAGCACTGCCAGGGATGCCCAGGGTGGGATTGTTGTGGTGTCTGTGCAGGGTCAGGAGCTGGACTCAATGATCCTGTAGGTCCCTTCTAGCTCAGGATAATCTGTGGTTCTCTGATTTTATGATTTATATACTTGAAAAAACTGAGGCATGGCATGGGGGGGCAAGTCTGAAGGGGACAGTGCCCATTCCTGGGGTCTCCATGCTGCAAAGGGAATCCTGCTGCTCTCTAAGCAGGCAGGAAACAGTGCTGGCAGCTGGGATGAGCCTCAGGACAGCTTTACCCATGAAATATCTGTGTTGCTGCTCCTTCCCAGGGCACTCAAGTGCAGCCAGCAATGGGAGCCCTCCCTCTCCAGCTCCAGATGGACACCACTAATGATTTCTAGGCATGATTGTCTTCAAAATATTCCAGTCACTCCTGGGCTATTTGCATCCCAAGTTCACAGGGGGTTGGTCCCACATCCCAAGGACAAGCACTGATGGACCAAGCACTTTCTTTGCTAAACTCTTTGGCCCCCAGTACAGGAAAGCATAACTTGGTTTTGGGAAAGAGCAGCTCAAAACACATTCAGGGCTTTTTGGTAAAAATCCAGCACCACACGAAGTCCTTTCCCAAAGCCATCGGAGGTTTAGCCAGGACAGGATTTCCCTTTTTTCCGCCTTGCACAGAGAGTGGCTGAGTCTCCTGTCAGGATTTTCCCAGCATGCAGAAGTTGTTGTGACCTAGATGCTTAAGCATTCATTTACTGCTGAAGTTTTGCATTTAGAGGTCTTAAGAGTTCAGACTGTGGGCTGCCTGAAAAGCTCCAAAAGCGAAAAATACCCAGGGCAGCTCACGAGTTCCGAGAGAAAAGCGATTTGACGTTCTTATGCCTCCATTTATTGGCAGCCCCCAACGAGATGGAAAGAAATGTCAGAAAATCCCATGTGCACGTTGGTTTGGACGGGGAAAAAATTGCTGTTCACCTCTGCCTGGGGGCTCTGCTAATGCGGGAGGCACTAAAATGACCCCTTTGTTTTCCCTATGATCGCTCCTGATAGCGCGCTCTGCCAGAGATATCATATCTTTGATCTCTCTGCGCTGATGTTAAGTCTCTCTTGAGTTCAGTAGCATCTCCTTGAGATTAATACTTCATGGCATTCTCAGCACCAAGCTGTCCTAACCCATACATCACAGGATGTCACGCTTTGCACTCGCCTCTGCCTCAATGACTTCACGCTGGCACCATAAATAACCCTTGGCCGGCTCCGCTCTCGCCGCCCGTGTGCGCGCAGTTCCACGAGGAAAGCGGGAATCTCCGGAGGTGAGGAGGGAAGGGATGCTCCTGCGGCCACAGCAGGCATCAGGAGGGCCCTGCCTCCCTCCCCTCAGGGAGGATGGCGCTGGGATTTCGCCAGGGTTATTCCTGATCCGTCTCCGGGCGGAGGGAGGGATCGTGCGTGGCGCTTGCTCCGCGACGCCTTATAGGGAGTGACAAACTGAGGTACCCCAAGGGGACCCATCTGCCAGCCAGCCCCTTCCACATCTCCTCTGTTAGGAGAGTCAGGAAAATCACTGTCTGCTTCAGATTTCATTTTGGTTCCAGTTTTTCTGCTCCCTGATTTGTTTTCCAAGGGCTGGGCGAGCAGGGGATCCTGTAGCAGGACAGGCTGGGTGTAAAAACACCTGCCCCTGCTTTGGGGGATGTGTGAAATGCTGCCAAACCCCGGTGCTGCAGCCCTGCAAAAGGCACCAAAATTCAGCTGCAGCTGACTCAGAGCCCTCTGAAACCTTCTGATCATCATGGGAGGCTATGGGTGCAAATCCCCTGCCTTGCTCAGAGCAAAAAAGGAGTTTTAAGGGAATTTATAACATCACATCCAACAGATGTAAGGGTTCTTGAAATTCCCAATGTTAAGCAGGATCTGGCAATGAGGAGCAAGCTCCAGGCTGCTGAGGCCTTGACTGGGATTGAAACAAGGTCATGGCTATGATCCAGACAGAGAGCAGTGCAAGTCCTGGTCTAGGGCATGCTGGAGTATGAGGTTGGGAGATGTCCCCAGGGCATGAAATCTGCTGTGGTCTGAGTGGTCTGGAGTAAAGAGGACTTTACAAGGTCTTGTTTTTTTAATCCAGGGTCCATCACTTCCATCTTGAGTATTGCTCTCAGGCACAGGGTGGGATTCTTGGGGTGTCCTGTGCAGGGTCAGGAGTTGGACTCGATGACCCTTGTGTGTCCCTTCCAACCCAGAATGTCCTGTGATTCTGTGGTTTCCATGGTACTGCAGTGCTGCTGATGCTCAAGGTGCTGTTCAGTGACCCTGTTCTGGGGATGTGAGTCTTGTCCAGTGCTGAAAACACCTCGGGCTTCACCTCTTTAACCTCAAGAACTCTGTGAACTCAGGGGTCCATGATGTCCCCATGACCTCACACCCCACAGGCTCTGTGGTGCAGGGGGCGAGGGGGTGTGAGCTGCTGCCCCTCCATCCCCAGCCCAGAACAGTCTGTGTCATCTCTGCACAGCCTGGGGTCAGCAAGGAAACATCCTTCCCCTCCCTCAGACTGGATTTAGAGAGATAATTGAAAGGAAGAAGGGAGGCCTCAGGGGAAGGAGTGAAAACTCTGGCACTCAGCAGGGCTGAGATGAGATGTCCTGCAGTGTGTGACCCCCTGTTTGTGCCACATGGGCTCTGTGTCCCCTCAGGCCCCTCCACAGGGCCAGTTGCAGCTCCCTATAGACAAAGGGGCTGTTCCCTCTCATTTCTGTTATAATCCTCTTTTAATGCTTATTTAATCCACCCTGGGAAGTGTTCAAGGCCAGTTTGGATAGGGAAACAACTTGATCTAGTGGGTGACATCCCTGCCCATGGGATTGGGAAGAGGTGATCTTCAAGGTCCTTCCAATCCAAACCATTCTGGCATTCTCTGATTTAAGGTTGGAAGCACCCCTTGCCCAGAGCCAAAGGATGCCTGACCCAAAGAGCATCCACCAAACAAAAAAAGAAGGGATGCTCACCAAAGAGGCACTGAGGGCACACCACGAGGCTTTAACTCCCCACAAAAAAAGGGAAATATGGAACGGGTTCAGTTTAATCCTGGCTGGATTGGTCATTTCTGTGCTGAAGTTGAGATGTGAAGCAGCCTCTGCTGCACCTCTGCTGCTCCCTCTAATAGCAACCCAAATAATTAGTGCTGATAAGCCTGGTCCTAATGAGAGCCTGTTGCTAATGGGGTGCAGCAGGCTGGGAGTGCAGGTACCATGTGTGCCTCATGGGCTGGGTGCCTGCTAAGAAGGAGGGACAATGCAATTAGAAAAAAAAAAACAACCTTTTTTTCCCAATTTTCCACCAATCTCCAGGGAAAAGGGTTTCATTTTTTAAAGTTCTGTCACACCAGGTTAGAGTATTAACAATCACGGTTCGCTGCTATCTGTATTTGTTCCATTTGTGGCATTTATGATGGTTATCCACATTAATTATTTCGCTGCTTAAGTCCCTTCTAATTTCAGAGCACTGTTATTTCCAAGAAAGATGGATATTAAATATGCCACACATCAGCACGGGGTGGCATTACACCGTGCTATTAAGTTCTGATGCGAGGACTTGGCAAAAAATAACTTTGCTATTTGTAATCACCGTGAAGTGTTTTAGTGTTGCAGCTTGGAATAAGAAATAAAGATGATGACAGGAACTGATTTCTTATTAGGACGTGGTGCAGGAGTTTACATAAATCAGGAAGGAAATAACGAGGTAACCCTTGGCTGGCCAAATCCGTGTGAGCTCCTGTTGGATGGGGGCTGGTGGGGAATAGGGGGGTGCAAAATCTTTGGGGGGACCTCACTGAGGGCTGGAACCCCTCTGCTCTGGAGGCAGGCTGGGAGAGATGGAGAGGAGAAGGTGCCAGGAGACCTTAGAGCCCCTTCAAGAGAGCTGGAGAGGGACTGGGGACAAGGGATGGAGGGACAGGACACAGGGAATGGCTCCCAGTGCCAGAGGGCAGGGCTGGATGGGAGATTGGGCAGGAATTGTTCCCTGGGAGGAGCCCAGAGAAGCTGTGGCTGCCCCTGGATCCCTGGCAGTGTCCAAGGCCAGGTTGGATGGGGCTTGGAGCAGCCTGGGATATTGGAAGGTGTCCCTGCCCTTGGCAGGAATGTGGAACAAGATGAGCTTTAAGGTCCCTCCCCACCCAAACCATTTGAAGATTCTTCAATCTCTACCCAGTAGCATGGTAGAGGTTGTTTATCCAACCAGGATAAGGTTGTTTATCCTCCCCAGGGATGAGGTGAGGCCCTGGTTGAGTGGAATAAACCTTCACCCCAGGAAGGATGGAGAGACCCATCAGCCCCAGGGACAGAGCTGACACCCCCAGGGCTTTGGGGGCTGGTGTGTGATGATGCAAAGACCTGGCAGTGTTTTTCCTTGGAAAGAAGGGCCTTTCACTTGCTCACAGGGCTGCAGTTTGCACACACAACCCTCTTAACCTCTCTGATGTTGCTTATAAAAATGTTAAGCTCTTTGCAAGCTGCTGCATTCCCATGGCTTGGAGGTGCCACTCCCCTTCTGACACAAGGGTGAAGCCCCAGGACTGCTGTGACCCATCCTGCCAGGGCCATGCATTCCAGGGAGAGCCAAGCAGAGGGAATTTTATCCATGAGGAGGGAAAGGATTCCCACACCACCCCTGTGTCTCTTCAGGATGTGGTTCCTGTGCCCAACCAACACAGGGGACAGCTGGGGTGGGTGTGACTTTGCTTGGCACTGGACATCCAAGTGCTGCAGCAGCTCCTGCTGGATCATCCCTGCAAATAGGGCTTGATCCACAAGGAGAACCCTGACAGCCTGCCAGGGAGGCAGGACAGGGGTGATGCCCCCACATTTTGGGCTGTGCTGATGAACCCCGGGCTCCAGAGGTGAAGAGCTGAGGCCAATCATCAAAGGGAGGAGGGAACAGGAATAGTGAGAGGAGCAGGAATTGTGTGAGGAACAGGAATTGTGTGAGGAGCAGGAATTGTGTGAGGAGCAGGAATTGTGTGAGGAGCAGGAATTCTGTGAGGAGTCATGTGAGGAGCTGTGTGAGGAGCAGGAATTGTGAGAGGAATTGTTGAGGAACTGCTTTGCAGGTTGCCAGAGGCTGGAGCAACAGCTGGGGTGGGGTTAGGGTTTGCCTTGGGTTGAGCCTAAGGAAGACTCTTTGTGATTTTCAGCAAGCCAGTGATAGAAAAAAACAAAGAAAGGTTGAGATCAAATGCAGAGCTTTGCTCAACTCCCAGGTGCAATGTTCCCTCTTAGCAACGAGTGTTTGTGTACAGGTTTTGCTAAGAGAGAGGAATAATTTGAAATTAAAAGTAAACTAAAGGGGGAAAATGTGTCCCTCGTATTTTTTTCTGCCAGTATCAAAACAAATCCCTCTAATTCCTTGGGGGAATTGTTTGCTTATTTTTTGACTTCTGTGGTTTTAGCTCTTCAAGCCCCAGAAACTTTGCCAAGGTGGGGCATTCCAGCATCTCCAGAGTTGTCTGTGTGTGACTTGGCAGTCTCAGGTTGCAGGGCATGATCCCAAGGGATAAAACCATTTTTCTGGACTGAGGTGGGTGCTCAGCAAAGTGCAGCCCAGGAGTGTTGGATGAAGGTCCAACATCATCCAAGTCTGGATGCAGACAAGTCCTTGTGTCCCTCTCTGCTTTGTGTCTGGGCTGCCAGGCAGCTCCTGCTCAATACAGAAGGATACACCAACCTTTCTCAACTGTTATTGTCTATTAATTAAATGCTAATTAATTATTAAAAGAGTATTTATTGAGATTTAACAAGTCTGCAGCCAGAAAACAAGGAAAAAACCCATTGGTGGCAGGTGTTCCACTGCAGTAATGAGGTTCTTAATAACCAATTGGCATTTGTTTGACTTAGAACAACATTCTTATTAAATCTAAATCAACTCTTTACTTGAGACACTTAATTACATGGAGGTTGCTTTTTTTTTTCCCTGCCACCTTTCCTTGGTGCTGTGGGAATTCCCACCCACATTTCCCAGTGCTGATGGAGGAGCCTGTGTCTGAATAAATGTGAAAGGTGATGGTTATTCATGGAGAGTGGCACTTCCAGAATGATTTCCCTGAGCTCCTACCCCTTCCTTGTGCTCACAGGAGCTTCCAGAGCTCTTTCTTCTTTCCTTAGGGAGGCTGGCACATGGAGAGCACATGGAGAGCTCTTTGGCTCTGTGTCCATCCTGGGGCAGCTCTGCTCCCCAGCATTCTCCTGATTTAGGGATGGAAATGCCAGCCCTGCCTTTTGCTTGGTTATTTATTAGGAATCCCATTTAGCACTGGGAAAAGTCACTGGTGCAGTGTTGGAAACCCATGAGGGGGGAAAATAAAATTCCTTCCAAGCACCTGGGTGACCTTGGTGCCCTGGGGGGGAAGAATGAGCTGCACAAAAAGTCACAGGAATCCCAGCTTTGTGTCCTGGTGTGGAGGGGAAAGGCTCCCCACCCATTATCCACACTTTGGTTATTCAGGGTCAGCAGTGACTTTTCAAACGTTGTTGTTTGGGAACATTTTCGCCTTGGAAAGAGATGGGAAGGCTTGCAGGGGAGCCACTGCTGCCTTTAATGGGGATTTAATTACTTCCCCTTTTAATGTGGCTTTTAAAAAGGAAACAAGGATCCCAACCGGGTGCTCTTGTAGCACAAATAACAACAGAGGGGGGGAAAGGAAAAGTACCCGACAACAACAAACAATCTGTGCTATTACAGGATCATTATTCTGATATTATTTATTTCAGACTTTTTGATACTCTCCAATGCTTGACTTCACAGGCTCATTTAGTTCCTTTCAAAAGCAAAGCAGTGCTGCAATTTGCCAGGAGAAAATGTGATAAACACTGAGAAGGGGGGAAGGAAATAACCCGGCGACCATAGGGATAAATATATTTATTTTTACAGGCTGGGGAGGTGTGTGGGTGTGAGGGGAGCATCATTCCTGGCTCCAGAGCCACAGGACAGGGAGCACCTGAGGGTCTGAGGTTCAAGTGCTGATCATTCTGTCACCTCCCAAATTTTAAATTGCCCAGGAAGATGGTGTCAGGCAGGAATAATTTCCTCCATTCCCAGGTAGATTTGGAATTGTGAGGCTCCAGCATGGTCAGGACAGCTTTGAGATGTGGCCAAGCCCTGGATCAGGCTGCCCAGGGCAATGCTGGAATCACTGTCCCTGGAAGGGTTCAGAAAACACCTGGATGTGGTGCTTAGGGACACATTTTGTGGTGGCCTTGGCAGGGCTGGGTTGAGGGTTGGGCTCGATGATCTTGGAGGTATTTTCCAATGTTAAAGACTTTGGGATTGCCAGAAGTGCTGGGCACAGAGGGGGCAGGATTGCTCTTGAGGCAGGGAATGCTTCAATCCAAATTCCTCCAGCCTGAGGGGAAATATCTCCTCCTTCCCTGGTGTAAAACACTTCACTTCCCCTGCCCAGCTCTCAGTGCCAGGGCAATTTGTGTGGCTCTTTCCACAGGAGGCTGGAAACACTCAGGTCATTCAATATCCAAAGCCCTTTTGCCTTTCTTGGGTACCAACAAGAGCCATACACAGGGATCTGTGAGCTTATCCAAAAAATGAGAGATGGGCCTAACCCACCTTCAAACCATGGAGAGCCATAAGCTCTTTGTTCCCCCTGGGTAGTCTTGAGTGTTCCTGAAATCTGGGGAGATCCTGGATGTTTGTGTCAGCAGGAATTAGATCACAATATCATCAGATCACACAGCTGTGCCTGGATTATCATCGATAGGCAGCATCCAATTAGTTCTATGGATTAAGGGAATCCCTTCTGAAGTTTACTGCCCCAAGAAGGAAAAATAAAAAGGCAGAAAAAAATGTGTGATTTGGATTAAAGAAACCCAACTGGAACTTGATGATCCTTAAGGTCCCTTCCAGTCTGAACCATTCTGGGATTCTGTGATAAAAGCTCTTTAAGCTTAGAAGCTCTTTCAGAGCTTGGTGAGTAATTGAGAGAAGCTGTGGCTGCCCCATCCCTGGAAGTGTCCAAAGCCAGGCTGGGCAGAGCTTGGAGCAGCCTGGGACAGTGGAAGGTGTCCCCGCACATGGCAGGGAGTTGAATAAGATGAGCTTTAAGGTCCCTCCAAACCCAAACATTCTGGGATTCCATGATCCTGGTGTTTGGGGTAGTGGATGGATAGCTTTGGACATGCCTTATCCCAAAATTCCTCTTGGAAAGGAGCCTGAAAAATCACCCCACCACAAATCCTGCAGCTCATTTATCATCTTAAGCACCTTGATATTGAAAAATGAGCCTTGATGTTGTGAAATGATGGAAGTGCATGGACATCATTTAGCTGGAGCTGCCTTGTTCAAACTATTGTGAGGATTTATTTATATCTCTATTTTTTCTTTTTTTCCTGCAAAGACACGCCCTGCTACACCCTTTCAAAGGCTGTGTTGGGATGAACGTGGCCTTTGTTGGTTTCTCCCTCACCATGGTGCACCTCAAGCCTCCCTGCTGCATTCATTTAAAATTTCTGGGCTGCAAAGTTGTGCCAAGCCCCCAATTTCCCACCTCACCTGCATTTCCCATGAGAAGGGGCTGGAGGCAACCCCACAATGCCAAACCTCCCTGGGTAGAGCATCCTCACCTGCTTATCTTTGGGAAGGGATGGGAGGAGAGGGTGAAATCAGCCAACCCACCCTGAACCACCCTGCTGGGCTCTCCCTCACACCTCCAAAGTGCCAGCACTCCCAGCTGGGATTTTATCTTGGCTCCCTAAAGAGATAGTGGCACTGAGCTGCTGCAGAGCAGCCAGATTTACTGAGAATGAATTTAAAAATGAGGGTTTCCTAAAGAAAAAAAAATTAAACCCATCCCTAAAGCAAAGGCAAACTGCTTCAAACCAACCAACCCCTCCTGCTCTGGCACTGGAATGCAGCCATTATCCTGAGTTTTTTAAATCCCTGAGAAGGATTTGCTGTCCCCAGAGCCTTGTCTTTGGGATGTGTGTCAGAAACATCCTTAAATCTTCCCAAAAACCCCACCCTGGCCGGCTCTGGCTGCGGGGCTGGCGCCAGGAGCTGCACAGACCTGCTGACAGACAGATGGAGCCTGGAATCACACCCGGGGAGGGGCACCAGCCCCTGAAGTGATTGGTGTGGGCAGACAATTAGAGCCTTTTCCAGAAGATTCCCCTCTCCCTCCCATCTGTGCTCCTGGAGGAGCTACATGACCATTTCTATCCTGAGCCAATTGTTGCTGTGCCCAAATCAGGGTCCCACATTCCTCTGGGTATCACTGGAGCATCCCTGGGTTTTCAGGAGGAGGGAAAAGCACAGGTGGGGCTTTGGGAGAGACTTTGCTGGGAGTTCTGAGCCCCCATCATGGGGGGCAGACAATTAGAGGCTTTTCCAGAAGATTCCCCTCTCCCTCCCATCTGTGTTCCTGGAGGAGCTACATGACCATTTCTATCCTCAGCCATTTGTTCTGTACCCAAATCAGGGTCCCACGTTCCTCTGGACATCCCTGGAGCATCCCTGGGTTTTCAGGAGAGAAAGGCAAAGGTGGGGCTTTGGGAAAGGCTTTGCTGGGAGTTCTGAGCCCCCATCATTGGGGGCAATTAGAGGATTTTCCAGAAGATTCCCCTCTCCCTCCCATCTGTGTTCCTGGAGGAGCTACATGACCATTTCTATCCTGAGCCACTTGTTGCTGTACCCAAATCAGGGTCCCACATTCCTTTGGACATCTCTCGAGCATCCCTGGGTTTTCAGGAGGAGGGAAAAGCACAGGTGGGGCTTTGGGAGAGACTTTGCTGGGAGTTCTGAGCCCCCATCATGGGGGGCAGACAATTAGAGGCTTTTCCAGAAGATTCCCCTCTCCCTCCCATCTGTGTTCCTGGAGGAGCTACATGACCATTTCTATCCTCAGCCATTTGTTCTGTACCCAAATCAGGGTCCCACGTTCCTCTGGACATCCCTGGAGCATCCCTGGGTTTTCAGGAGAGAAAGGCAAAGGTGGGGCTTTGGGAAAGGCTTTGCTGGGAGTTCTGAGCCCCCATCATGGGGGGCAGACAATTAGAGGCTTTTCCAGAAGATTCCCCTCTCCCTCCCATCTGTGCTCCTGGAGGAGCTACATGACCATTTCTATCCTGAGCCACTTGTTGCTGTACCCAAATCAGGGTCCCACATTCCTTTGGACATCTCTCGAGCATCCCTGGGTTTTCAGGAGGAGGGAAAAGCACAGGTGGGGCTTTGGGAGAGGCTTTGCTGGGAGTTCTGAGCCCCCATCATGGAATGCCTGGCAGGGTTTCCCTGGAGAATCCACCCTCAGGAGGGTGATTTGGGGTGGGTTTGGTGATTTCTGGGGATGTTTTCAAGCATGTTTAGCCTGTGTGACCTTTGAAAGGTCCCTTCCCACTCCAGCCATTCCATGATTCCGTGTGTACAGGCAGCAGGGAGGGCAGGCAGCTCTCAAGGCCAGCAGCAAAGGGAACAGCTAATTACAGCCCCCTTTCAACCCAAATCACTATTTTTGTGTTAACAGTGTATTTATTTTCAGTATTTGATGTGCTGAGGAGTTAAACAGGAATTATTTTGGATGGCTCACCACTCTTTTTTTGCTTCATTTTTTTTTTCCCTAAACCCAAGTCAGGACATTCAATTTCAGCACTGAAGGGTTATTTCTCAACAATTTATTTTTCACATTATGGTCACTTTGGTTTGAAAACATTGCCACTGGCCATTTGTTGAGTTTTCTGAATCAGGAAAATAATAATAATAATAAAAGAGAATACTTGGATGATTCACAATGTCCTTTGTCAGCTTTTCTTTCTCTTGGAAAGAAGATGATAAATTGGGTGCAAACTTTCTCCCAGCTCCCAGGATAACACTGGGGATGGAGTTTGTGGTGAGCCTGTGACTGTTTCCTGATGTCCCACATTGTCCCTGCCTCTTACCAAACTCACATCAAGGGCTGACAGCAGCTCCTTTGGAATAGAAACCACTCTGACACACAGACCTGGGTATTTATATGGATGTAATACATTTGTTTTCCCTCTTGCCATGTCTTAAAAGCCCTGTCAGAATCCTTTGCTTCAAAGTCCTCCAGCCAGACCTTGAGGCTACCTGAGGACTCCTTTGTGTCCTGTAAATCAATATAACATGGGGAAACACAGAAATAAAATAAGGATTCAGTAAAATGAACAAGTTGGCATCAAAATAAACGGGCTGCAAGCAAAATATGGGAAGTGGAAACTGGGAAGGGAATTGATTATTTATGATGAAAATAGTGTTTTCAGGGGAGGGGCAGCCTTTTGCCCTTCACCCTTTGCTGCTGCTGCTGCAAGGGACACTCAAGTCTCTTTTGCTCCTTCTTTATAGATCTGTGAGCCAAAAAATGCTCCTTTTGGGTGGTTTTACTGTTTGGAGGTGCTGGAGCTCCTGGAGATCTGAGTGTCTCTGCCTGTTTGCTCACGGGTACCAAAAACTGATGTCTCTCCTTTGAATTCTCCATTCTGTTCTCCAGCTTCCCACAACCTCTCCCATAGTCCCTGTCCTTCTTCAGCAGGACTCAGCTCCCCAAAATCTCTTCTATGGTCCCTGCCATGCTTCCATGGAGCCCCCCAAAACTTTTCCCATCCTCTCTGCCCTGCTTCAACAGAGCTCAGCCCCCAAAACCTCTTCCATGATCCCTGCCCTGCTTCCATGGGACTCAGCCTCCCAAAACCTCTTCCATGATCCCTGCCCTGCTTCCATGGGATTCAGCCTCCCAAAACCTCTTCCATGGTCCCTGCCCTGCTTCCATGGGACTCAGCCTCCCAAAACCTCTCCCATGGTCCCTGCCCTGCTTTCAGACACATTTTGGGGCTACACTGAGCTCACACCCATCTGTCTGACATCCTGGGGCAGCAGCCTGGACACAGACAGCTCTCAGGCCTGGAAAAACACCTCATATCTCCCCTGAAAGATGCCCTGCAGACCCACAGCCCCTGGTTTCAGCTGGGGTGGGTTTTGGCAGGCTGTGCTCTGGCTCCTTGGCTCTGGTCCCCATCCCAGCCATGCAGAGGGACCATGGAAGGTGCCAGTGTTCCTTTGCTGTCACACTGCTGTGAGGGGAAGGTGCAGCTCAGGTACCAGCCCCACTGCTCCTTCAGCACTCCTTGATGGAAACAAGGGGCTCCAGGGGCTGGGAGAGGGATTTTAGGGCTCTTTGTGGCTCTCCTGCTGTTCCCTGGCAGGAGCTCCCCTGGCAGTGACGCCCTCTCACCTCTGGCTTCACCCTCCTGGTGCCAGCACTGCCAGCAGCTCAGGGAGTATCCAGTTTTCCCTCTTTCTTTCAGGGCTGGATTACAACCTCTCCCTGCAATTTAATTGTGATTAGATGCATGAGTGGTGCTGCTCGATAAGGCTGGAGAGGCAGCCAGGGATGTGTTCACCCCTCTGATCATTTCCAGCACAGCTTAGATCCCTATTTTTGTTTCTTTTCTCTTCCTTTCTATTTTTTTTCCCACCCTCACTGGTTTGTCAGTTGTCATTTCCCCCAACTTCCCCAAGCAGGAAGAAGATCCCCACAATGTTGCTACTTCCAGTCAGATAAATCCTTGAGATTCTTTAGGGTTTTTTCTGAGTACTTTTTCCCTTCCCTTGCCCCTAGTTCTGCTCCATCCTCCTTTTTCCCTACTTTTTTTCATTCCACCTGATTGGTGCCAATATTTAGCAGCCAGTACACTTCACACAATTAGAAACAGGAAAAGGACAATTTAGGGATAGTCCTGAAATGGGAGGAGGGATTTTCTCTGAGAAAGAGGAAATGCAGCTCACAGCCCAAATTTGAAAGAAGTTTGCCAAGCCCCTCCCAAGGCAGAGAGATGGATAGGGAACAATCTCTCCCTGCTCCCTAATTTACAGCCCTGACAATACAAAGCCGTTAGTGAGCATCCATCTTCGTGTACAAAGGGGGAGAGGAAAAATGAAAATAATAAAAAAAAAAATCATTATATGCCTTTCAGCATTGACCAGCCCGAGGAGATGCGAGTTATTCTTAAGAAAGTCATGTATCTTCTTTACTTTGGCATCAACATAAATAAAATTACTTATCTCTCGGATTTAAATGCTCTGCACCTTTAGCAGGCAATAAATTCTTCTCTCCTGTCCCTTTATGTATTCATTTCTCTCTCCATCCTTCACCTCTGAATATGAAACTGCAGCTTCCCTCCCTGCCCTGAGCAGGGGGAGGGCCCCAAAGTTTCCTCCATCCTTCCACTGACTTTTTCTCAGGAAGAACCCCAAAGTTTCCTCCACCCTTCCACTGACATTTTCTCAGGAAGGACCCTAAAGTTTCCTCCATCCCTCCACTCCTGTTTTCTCAGGAAGGGCCCCAAAGTTTCCTCCATCCTTCCACTCCTGTTTTCTTGGGAAGAACCCCAAAGTTTCCTCCATCCTTCCACTCCTGTTTTCTCAGGAAGGACACACAGTGCCCAAGTGATGCGTGGTCCTTCCCAAATCCAGCCTCACCTCATCTCCACCGTGAGCCCCACTGGGGCTGGCAGGGCTGCTCACCCCCCCCCCAGATCATGGCTCAGCCCCAGTTTTCCATCATTTGGGAGTAAATTCCTGCCTGGGATGGCAGCTGGTGGTGTGGGATGGGGCTGGGAGGATTCTGTTGATGCTGTGGCTGTCACCACTGAAATCCCAGGGATGGCAGTGGAGAGGCACAGGGAGCTGGGAACACACACAAAAGGACAGAGCTCATGAACATTTCATCCTTCATTCCCTCTCTCCTTGCTGCTTGATCTGACATGGCCAACTCTGCTGCCCTCCTCCAGGATTTCAAATGGAGATTGGACAGTAAAAATAATCATTGTCCTGGAAATCCACATGGATCCTTCTCATGTGAAACCACAAAGTCCAAACTGCTGCTGTCAGTGGGACAAGGTGAAATTGGTTCATGGAATCACAGAATAGTCTGGTTTGGAAGGGACCTGAAAGATTATTTCATTCCAATCCCTCTTGTTCCCACAAGGAATGGCTCAGCCCTGAACCAAGAGTGGACAGATCCCATTGGCATCGTCCCACTTAGCAGGCAAAGAAAATCCTGCTGGAAAATCCATGTTTTCCTCAGAATGAAATTCAAGCAGAAAACCCTGAATCCCAGGATATCTTTTGTCAGGAAGATTTTGCTCTTGCCCTTGGAAGTCCAAATGGGTTTGGGATGAGCAGTTTGTCTCAGAGACAGACAAACAGCAACAGAAAACAGGCCCCTTACCTGCAATGATTTTTTTTTTTTTAATTTAGAATCCATGTTTTCCAAAGCCTTCTCTTTCTTTCAAAAAAAAAAGAAAAAAAAAAATCCAAAACCAAAAAAAAACTGGCAGCAGTGACATTTTAACAGGAAATTAAATGAAAACATTTATTTTGAATTGACATTTTGACTTGAAATGCTGATTTGTTCTGGATTTTTAAGCCAGAGAGCAACAACATACGGTTGTTATAAGTGACAAAAAAAGGAGGAATATATGAAAAATAGCCACAAACTCTCAGGACAAAGAGGGGACACTTGGCTCCCGGGGAGTTGTGTAGGGAAGGACACAGGAGCCAGACTCAGCTTCTGCTCCAACCCACCTTTGCATCTAATTTGAAACAAGCAAAACAAAAAGGGCAGTTTTGTGTTTTCATGAGAAAGGCAGAAATTTCCGTGAGAGTGAGAATGGATTTTTCCCATCTGCTGTTCCCCAGCACCGTTGCAGGGTGCTACTGTTGATGTGTTGAGGTTTTGCCTTCTTTAAATATCACTGGTATTTATTTTCATTACTCGCTCTTAATTCTAACGAAGCTGAAGTCTCCTCTATGCCCTGGTGGGGAATTTATCCCAAAAAAGCATCTAGAAACGTTCAGTTCCTTGGTCTGCAAACATCCTTTCATCTCTCCAGCATCCCATCTGTCTGTCTAGCTGCTCCTCCACCGCTTCCTTCCTCTTCCCTGTGATCGCAGCCACCACGACCTGTGAAATGAACATTTTCATAAAATCTTCGTTTGCATTTCAAACGAGGCAGAGGCACAGAAACCCACAGGAAAGGAGGGGGGAAAAAAAAAGCACAAAAACTAACTTTGCTTTCTCGGTTCCTCCCCATTTCTCGCATCTGAAGAGATTATTAAACGTGTCTGAAGGTAAAATCCCAACTCTTGCCTACGTGCCTCCAATGGAAATGGTTTTCCTTGGGTGTTCTCTCCCCCTCAGCCTCTCCTGGTACACTTTGGATGGGCTTTTGTGCTGTCAGGATGAATTTGTGTGATGTTGCCCTCTAATGGCTGATAAACAGGAATTTTAGGAACCCTGCCCAAGAAATCCTCCTTTATTTTCTTGTGAGAAATGGTGGGAGTTTGGAGATAAAGGTTCTGGGGGGTTCTCTGTACCCAGCAGAGGAGTGGGAAATGCACATGAAACTCTCGTTGTGCTGCCTCTCCAACCCCCCCTTGTCGCTCACCCCTCTACCCCCAAATAGAAAGAACCAAAATTAAAAGTTTAGGAGTGCATTTTTCCCCCCACAAGCCCTTTCTTGGCTGTCTCCATGCTGCAGAAGATCCTTGAGGACCTCAGCAGATGCTTCTGGCACCGCAGCCTTCCTACGGGAGCTCCTCCGCTCCGTTCCTCTTTGAACAAGGGAAAACATTTTGACTTGAACTTTCATACATAATGATGAGGGTTGGTTACCCAAATCCACACATTTTCTTTAGTCGTTTTCATTTACTACTGTTTTGAATTATTTCACAGCCTTGCAAATCTCCTCCTGACAGCCAGAGACCAGGCAGGGAAAGGGAGAGAGAGGAAAAAAAAAAAAGCCCCACTAAGCGTTCATTTCTCACATAATATATTCCAATCCTGTTAGGTCGTGCTGGTGAAGGTAATATTTCTGGCATTCATTTAATGAAATTGACAGTGATGAATGGTTAATTATACAAATTACATTCTTATTAAATCCCCTGGAATCACTGCCTTAGAAAGTCTTAGCTATGGACTTCTCGTGCTAGATACTTTCCTTTTTTTAGGAGCATCTTTACTGCTGGCTGCTGCAAAACCGTCTTCCAAAAAACCTTGAAAAGCATTAAAAATCCCCTAGTTAAGTCAATTACTGCAGATAAGTTAATCTTAATGGGATGCTTAAACCCCTGTCCTTGCATGAGTTTACTTTTCATCCCTCGCTCACGGCTCTGGAGGGGCTGGAGAGAAAAGTTTCCCGACGATTGTTGTGACAAATGGATTAAGTGTGGATAAACAGGGCTGGATGCAAAATTTGCATTCAAACTGGTTTTTGGTAGAATTTTCTCCCCGAGCTGGCAGTGAAATTTCCCTCTTTGGGGTGGAGAGCAGCAGGATGCCTGCAAGTCCCACTGGATCAGTCACTGGATGGGGGTGTGATGCCCTGGGAGCTGTGGGCTGGTGATAAAGAATCATAGAATCGTGGGATCATTTAGGATGGAAAAGCCCTCTGAGTCCACTGAGTCCAACCACTAACCCAGCACTGTCCTGTCCACCACTAAACCTTGTCCCCAAGTGCCACATCCACACAGATTTTGAACACTTCCATGCAAGTAGCATCAAACTCCCCTCAGCAGATGGACAAAACCAGCCATGGACAAACCTGATTTCCTAAGAAGCATTTTTAGGAAGGGAAAGCACCAACCTTTAACCCCTGCTTATTCCCAGGGTGCTAAATCCCATTCCCAAGCCCTCCAAACACATGGAGTGGTTTTAATTGCAGGGCACGGGACGAGCTGGAATTATTAAGCAAGGAGGCTCGGGAGTAAATGTAATAAATAGACTGTTAAGTTAAGCAAGTTTTCAGCTTCAGCAGTGAGAGTGGCCATCTATCTTGCGTGGCTTTCTGCATGCTTCATTACCACATGTAACCACACTGGAAAAATCAGCTTTATCCCTTCTAATTAGATGATAAGTTCCCTAAGATGTGTGTTAGTGCTGCCAGGCACCTGACGCTCCACCACGGCGCCCACTTCCCACAGCTCCCAGGGAAATTTATTACCCAGCCTCATATTAGACTTAAGTTAACATCACTTAATCTTCTTACTCGACAGAGTTATGTATGAGGCACTCAGGATATATTGGCCAGGATTTAGGGACTCTGAAGAGGGGGAGCTGTGCCAGGGTGGGTGCAAGGAGGGTGAGTGCTCTGAAGGTGATCAGGATGCACTTATTTCCCCATCCCCTTATTTCTGCTGATATCCCAAAGGGACAGAGCATCTCCTGCAGCCTCTCCTTATTCTTTAACTAAACTTCAGGCTGGTTTTGCCTGGCTCTATCCAGAGAACAGCAGCAGTCAGTAATTAAGAAAGAAGCCATGACCTCTTTGAGGAGGGAGGAGAGCGCGCAGTGTTGTTGGCCACAAGCAGAGTGTCACCAAAAATCAAAAATCCTCTAACGATGTAGGCTGCAGAGTAGTGTTCATCAGGTCTAAAACTACCACTGGGAGCATCACCACCTGCTCCCAGCAGCTCTCTGGTCCTGGGCTGGCACCAGGCTCTTTCAACCCAGAGAAAAATGGGCATTGTTTCCTTCCTTATTTTCCAGGGAGCCTGGAGATGCACGGAGGTTGCAGGGAATTGTCACAATTGAACAGCTTGTTTGGATTTGGATTTGGGGTTTCATCCATCTCCCTCCTCCCTTCTCCCTAGGATCTGTGTCTCCATAGCAAAGTGCTGAACCCCTGGTGCTTTCTGGAACCTGGAATAAGCCAAAGGCAGGAGAAATGATGGAGCTGCCATCACATGTCCCTCCTTTGACTCAATAAGCTTCATAATCTCTGTATAACCACCTATATCACACCAAGACAGGAGGAGCAGGGGGAACTTTATGAGCTGGTTAGAGCAGGCAACTCCATCACCAGCCATGACTATTATTATAAAATATTCTGGAAGTTAACTCAATAAAAAAACTAATAATGAGAGGAACCATCTCTGCCTTTGTTTATGGCTTCTTTAAGTGTATAAATGAGCACGAGGTGATTAATGAGGGTGATCTGAGAGAGAAAGATTTGCATGCACTGTGCTTGAATTATTTCCTTATTGCATGTGCTTCCCAGTCCCTCTGTTTATTGTGCTGCTCGACGCTATTTAATACAGAATGACTAAAGTTATGAGATCCTATTTATTCCACCTGACACTGTCCCCTCTGCCAGCTCAGCCCCTGGGACAGATAGCGCATGCACAATGAATTCAGAAAATATATTAAAAAGCAATTATAAACTCCCTGCCTTCAGTGTCCTGGCCTTATTCTTCACAGCGCTCCCTGAGCATTTGCATAATGTCTACAGGCTCTGGTGGAGTTATCAAAACATGAGCAGTCTCTCTCTTCTTTTCAAGAACTGAGGGATTTAGGAGTTAAAGGTTGCCAAAGGTGCCTTGGTACCCTCTTTCTGCACACCCTGGTAAATGTTACTGGTGCCAGTAGCTCATTCCTGCCCCAGCAGCCACCTCAGGAGATGGTGGCAGCTGGAATTCTGCCAGCTCAGCACAGGTTTCTTGCATTAAACCTCCTTTGCTCTTCTCACCACGATGGCTCTGATATTAGAATTTCATTGTCTTCCTGGGCTGCTTTCCTCACTGATTTCTGCTTTGTGGACTTCTCAAAACCTCTCTGAGGGACAGGAAGAACATCATACTGTGCCATACAACAGAGCTGTTTCTGTATGTTGGGTGATTTTTCTTGCCTCTCAGACATTGCAGGGTGAGATCCTGTTGACTGTGAGCTGCATTTCACCTCTCACTCTTTCTCCAGAGCTCTTCAGCCAGAGAATTCCTATTCCACATTGGATGTGCTCTTAGTGTTGGTGTGGCACTGGGGGCATCCTGCACATCCATGGTCCATGGGCTGTTGTGCTGAGGCACAAACCCCAGCCATCCCTGCAAGGGTGACAAGCACCAAAGAGCCAAAACCACAACTTAGGGCCTTTTTGAGGTTGTAACAGCACACTGTGTGGTTTCAATGGGATTTTAGGGTTAAACTGATGGTGAAACTGGGGTGTTTCACCCTTCATAACCAGGGAAAACCACAACAATATCAACACAACTTTGCCAGCCTGCTCTGGAAAAAACTTCTCACCTGGCTATCCCACTGGTTTATTATTGATGTCTTCTCTTACACGTAATAAAACATGGATGTGTTGCAAATCCGAGGTGGTGTTGAACCAGCTGGTGCTGTGTGTCTCCATCTAATTATCCACAGTCCTTTGGGTTTCATTCCAGCTCCACCATAATTCTCTTCCGCAGGATTTTAACTCACTCCCGGCACAAAACGCTTCATCTCCGTTAAAAGTGAGGGTGCAGGCAGATAAATTAGCATTTCAGGAAGTACTTGAAGGCTTTCACAGCCTGTCTTTCCCCAGAAACTGTTTATCAAGCATCTTAATACCGACCAATTTGTACACCTCAAAAATACATTTATTCTGTAAATTGTTTATAGAAAACCAACAGAAGGAAATGGGCTTTGCTGCTATTGAATTCATTAGTAGCAGACTGGCTGATTGCTTTTATTCCTCCTAACCTATTGTATATTTGATTTGCTTGGAATATTTTATATAGCTCTGTGCTGAATGCATTCTGTGCCAGGGCTTTCAGGGAGTTAAATCAGCCCCAAATTGAGGAATCAGACAACATCGCTGCTTTTTGTCCCACGTGTTGGTTTTGTTGGAATAGCCAAGAGAAGATGCAGGGTGCCCAGAGCAGCTGTGCCTGCCACACCCTGGAGGTGTCCAAGGCCAGGCTGGACAGAGGTTGGAGCCACCTGGGATAGTGGGAAGTGTCCCTGCACGTGGCAGGGGCTGGGATGAGAGGAGCTTTGAGGTTCCTCCCAAACCATTCTGGCATTCTGGGGGTTCTATGACAAGTTAGATTATTTTGTTTATTTATCCCCACTGTTCTCTTGCAGTTTTCTCCTTCTGCAGATCTCCTCTGCATCCCTGTCCCAGCCAGAGGTGTGGGATCACTGCCCAAACCCTTGTGGTTGGTGCTGCCATGGGGACAATTTGGGGAGAGGTGGCAGGACCCGAATTTGGTGATGGAGTTTGTGTCATTGTGGGTTCAGGGAACATTCCTCAAATCCCTTCATCCTTCCTGGCTGCTCAGGGTTTTATTACTCCTTCAGAAGAGGGGAATAGGCCCTGGGAAAACAAAACTGGTGTCTCCTCCCATCAGGCACACAGGGCTGCTGGGGGAGCAGGCACACTGGGAAGTTCCAGGTGCTTGGGAAGAGCAGCTCTGTGAGGAGCAGCTTTGCCAAGGCTGCATGAGCTGCTTGGGGTCACCCCAAACAACTGAGCCAGGCATGGAAAACTCACTGAGGAAATGAGGCCACCCTTGGATCCTGCTGGGAATCTGCTGAGTGTCCCTAGGCCTGGCCATCCCCACCCCTGCCCTGGCTCACACACCTGCACCCAAAGTGGCACGTGCAGAATATCTTGGAGCACAGATCCTGCAGGTTTACCCACTTGGTTGGATGTGGTGGGCACTGCCAAGGGATGCTTTGCCCCTCTGTGCCCAAAGTCACCCCATCACCACCTGTAATTGCATGGTCCCCTTCTCTCCAGAGCTCTCTCCTTGCAAACTGCCTGTTCTGGAGAGCAGGTCAGGCTCTGGATGCTGCTCTTGCTGCCAGTGCCTGATGTTTCTAGAACCCAGGCTGTGCATCTGTGCCTATATTTGCATGTGTTTCACTGTGTTTAACCCAGTTTGTAACAGGGCTCACCTGCTGGTTTGGGTGCCAGCAGGGTATAAGAAGTCAGGGCTCCCCAAAACTTTCCTGCTGTCTCTGGAGTCTTGTTCTGCTTCTAAGGAAGAGGTGAGATTAACAGAGTTCCTGGGCTGGAAATAGGCCCCACACCCCCTTTTTTGGTGGTTTGATAATAATTCTGGTTCCACTAAGTACAAGATCCACTTTGACCCAGGAGCTGCTCCATCTCTCCTCTGTGTGGAGCGTGTCTGTCCTCACTCTGTGCCACACAGGACAGGGTCCTTTGGGAAGCTTTCATCCCTGATGCCACAGTGCCAGGCACTTGTTTGGGATGTGGTGGACAGGAGAGCTCCTTGGTCACAGCACTGGGCACCTTTAATCAATCCCTACCTGTGCTGTGTGTGCAGAGGATGAGGTTTAGGAGGAGATCAATGGTGTTGAATCTGAGAGGCAAAGGGAGACTTTCACCCCCAGGGCTCCAGAACAAACCCCTGGAAAGTCAATCCATTGATTATTGGCATTTCTCCTCCTCCCCAGTACACTTCTCTTCCATTTTCATCTCCTCAAAGGCACTGGGCTTGAATTTGTGTGTGTGAGGGAATAAAATATATACATTTGTCTGCAAAACATGTAATACTGAAGGGAATGATGATGGATGGCAGCAGGGCAGGGGACACACATTCCTTGGCTGGTACCACACAATTTCCCAAAGCAAAGGGGCAAGATCACCTCCAAAGGTGAGAGATACCATAAAAATAATTCTTCTCCCCAAAACACCAAGTGGGCCCTCAGCAGAGGCTCATTTTTTGCTGCTGTGGCTCTGGGTTTGGAGAGATGGCACAGGGAGGGGATGTGCTTTCACTGCAGGGAGGCTGTTGGCTGCTGATGGATGTCACTGATGCAATTTTAATATTCTGTTGTCCCAGTCACACCAAATTCCCTGTGGGCATTTACACAGACTCCCAAATATCACATCACCTGCGTGCACAAAGCCTTGTGTATCCCTGCCAGCATCCCTCCTGAGGGTGATCCAGAGCTCTGAGCTTGGATATGATCCTTTGCCACACTTTTTGGATCCTTTGCATCCAACTGCACTAATGGCTGCATTCAATGATCTCAGAAACTTTTTCCAACCTAAAAAAATTCCATGATCTTCAGCTCCCTGCTAAAATGCAAGCGCAGAAAGCAGCAGGAGAGGAGGAAGGAAGGGGCCAGGACTGTCTGGCTTTGGAAAGAAGAGGAGGGAATGCAGGGGAGCAGGGTGGTGTTGAGGGGGGTGGAAGGGTGGCATTTCTCAGCCAGTTGAAGTTTGCAGGACAACAAACAAAGCCTTTTCCAGCCCCTGAGTGAAGGGAGGCATTGAACTCCTTGGCAGGCATCCTTTGGAAGCCTTGGCATGGCCCACTTGAGAGAGCAGGAGCCAGCAGGAGACTTTTCCCCCTCTTTGAATAGAAGTAAATGGGAGAAGGAAAATAAAAACAGAAGAAAGAGGCAACAGTGCTTGGGTGATAATTTTGACACTGGGAAAGGATATTTGCTTTAAAGGGACAAATCCTGTCATTTTTTCCTTCTCTTCTATCTAAAAAACCTCCTCATCCCTGCACTGCTCCAAAGGGGGGTGCTTGCACCTGCCTGTGGCATCGCTGCTCTGTCTCCACTCCTCCTGCACCTAGGCTGGCAAAAATGCAGGTGTCCTTCTTCTCCTTCTTCACTCAAACCCTGGAGAGCTCTGGGACATTTTCTGGGGGGAGCAGGGAAGTGTGGGTGCAAGCAAAGCCCTGATCTGCATGGCTGTGAGGTGGGCAAGGCATTCCTGGAATGCCACAACCCTGCCCCAGCAGGAACAGCTGAACAGGGTGGGCACATGGGGGGTTTGATTCCACATCCTTCTCTCTTCCCTCTTTGCATGCTGGGGAAGGGAGGGAGACTCAGCAGAGGAAAAGGGTGGATCCAGCCCAAAGCTGTGGTCTTGTTTTCCATCAGAGAGAGAGACAAAACTTTCTGCTGAGCTCGACTTCAAAGGCAGGCGCCGAGCCTGGAGAAATTCATTTTAGAAATTCATGTACAGCTGCATTAGTTCGGGGCTTCACATGTTTTATCCACTTGTCACCATTAGACATTATTATTATTGCTGCAAACAGAGATGGCTGGGAGATAATAATTCTTTATGAACCTCCCGTCACAATTAATGTGAGCTCCATACTTGTCCATTTACTGAGTTTTAAGCTAATCATTCCTTATATGTTTCAAGCCTTTAGTGAAGTACAAATAATTTGAACTAATTAGCTTATTAAAAGAAGGGAATGAAAACAAATGGCACATGAATGAATTGTGGGATTTCGTATGGAATTAATATCTTACTAATACATGTGGATTTGGTAAATTCATTATGCATTCATAATCAGACCTGATGAATCACCTAGCTAATTCAGGAGTAATTAGGCATGAACCACTGACACTTATTTTAAAGTGTGACCAAACTACTTGGCTCCATCCTAAGGACTCGATTACAGTCTCCAAGGCCCAGGGAAGCTCTGCTGTGTTCCCTGTGAAACCTGCCAGGGTCACACAGTGAGATCCTCAGGGAATTGTGGCTGTGCTCTGGGGATCAGGTGTGAGGGTGTCCACACTTCCAGCCCAGCAGCTCACACTGGGAGGTATCCATGTCCCCTTGCCTGGAATTAACAGTGCCACTGCCACCCTTGGAACCAGCTCATTTTTCACTCCTTGGCAGCTGATGCATTAGCAATCCTTGTATTTATTTACTTTTTGTGTTATCACTATGGCTCTTGCAGTGCAGCACTTTCCTTTTCCAAGGAATGTGGGGCTGATCCAGCCCCTGACCCAAGCAGCCTCAGAGGGGGGATCAGGCACTCAGGGAAGCAGGGATCCACAGAGGTGACGTGGGGACACAGTCCCAGCCAGCCAGAGGGTTTTGGAGGTGTTGAGGCAAAAGGAAAAGCTGGAGGAGCCCCTGCTGAGAGGCACAGGGGGTGGCAGGGGTGGCAGAAAGCACCAGGGGTGTGACAGGAGTGTGGTGGGAAGGAATCAGCTGGCATAAAGGATGGGAGGAGTGGCTGTTCTCAAGGAGGGCAGAGCAAGGTGACAGTGATCTTTGAGCTGGGATTGGGGCAGGACATGAGCAGGGGAGAGGAAAGGACTGTGGTACCCAGGGAGGAAGGCTCAGGGCTTGAGCCCATGGGGAGAGGAGGGTGATGGAGGGGAGGATGATGCAGGAAAGTTTTGTGGGCAGAGGAGCAGCATCCCCAGGCTGACATTGTGCAGGGGATTAGGAAACAGCCTGAAGAGCTCTGCAGCAGCTGGGCTGGGCTTGTCCTGATGGTGAGGCATCCCCCAGGAGAGGCAGGGAGGAGCTGGGGCCAGGTGGGGAGCACCCACAGCTCCCTGAGAGCCAGGGAACTTCCCATGGCTTCTGCTGCCAATCTGTGACTCAGCTGCCTCCAGGTACCAAATTTGTGTTTGCAGATAAGATTATCCAGGGATTAATTGTAGAGGGAGAAGAGAAATGTAGATTAGTCATCCCTTGAGAACAGACATAGATCAACAGCATTTAGAATTACCTTTGGGTGTTTAACAGCCACGGATCACCAGAGTACCTGAACACCTACCATGTAAAATCAACAGTCTCGTTAATTATGAAAAATAATTCATGTCACACCAATCTAAACCCACTAAAATCTCTTCTGCATTCATCCCAGAGGCGGCTGTATCATTCCTGCACTTGCCCCAGGGCCAGCACAATGTCTTGAATACCATTTCTTCCTACACCTTCTCCAGAAAACCAGGGTGGGAAGGCCTGTCAGCAGCACATTTCCATGGCTTAATCCTCCTTTTTGCAGGAACCACTGTTCCTGGTGGTTTTGAGAGCCAGGAATGCACCTGGGGAATCATCTTTGGTGTCTCCATCCCTGCAGTCACCTTCTCTCTGTGCACCCAAGCTGGCCCTGCTCCTGCAGCAGTGGGAGAGGGTGGATTTGCCCTGCGCTGGGTGTGTGTCCATGGGTGCTCCATGATTCCCAGCCCCTAGAGATAGACAGAGCTCCACACACCCAACATTCCACCCCTAACAAAATCCAGGCAGCAGGCTGCATGAACTGGGAGCTTTGGTTCTGCCTCTTCCCTCCAGCAGGATCTGTCCTTACCTAAGAGAAGGAAGACAAAGTGAGGAATCACATTCCCTGCCCTCCCAGGGCTGGAGTCTGGATCCACCAGGAGGGCTGAGCCCTGCTCTGCTCCTGCCAGGCTCCTGTGTGGATCTGAGAGCAGTGCAATCACCAAGAATAAACAGCAGCAATTACTTCATTCTTGTGGTGATGGGGTATTGGAAATTAGCACCGGAGTTAAGCGCTAATAAGACACGTAACACACCGTAAGGCTGTGAATTTTATAGAGTAGAATCAAGAGTAAATAAAATTACAATTTAAACAAAGGCAGATAATTTAATTATCTTGTAGGCACAGTACTAAAATTTGGAGTGATTGGCTAATCAATACGTTATTACACAATGCAACAATGCGACCTGCCTGGGAGCTGGTGGGAAATGGATGCTCAGGAGTCAGAGGGAGTTGCTGGTTTGGGGTGGTGGAACCCTGGCACATCCTGGGGCTGGGATGTCTGGGAAGCATCCTTAGCATGCCAGGGGTACCCATGGGAGCAGAAATGCAGAATCACTGAGGCTGGAAAACCTCTCTGAGGTCATTGACTCCAATTGTTCCCCCAGCACTGCCAAGGCCACAACTGTCCCCAGGTGCCACCTCTACAGCTTTCAAACACCTCAAAGAGTGGTGATCCACCATTGCCATGGGCAGCCAGTGCCAGTGCCTGACCAAATTCCAGAGGGTTGGAGTTGCAGAAGGAAGCAGTGTTAGGTGATTTCTCTAATCCCTTCACTTTTTATTTTTTTATTATTATTCTTTTTTTTTCAGCACTTTGACATTTAAATTTGACATTTAAATTGAACTTTCTGGAAATGAGCAAAATGAGGGAGGCAGGCACAGCTCTGAGAGCAGGAAGGAACTGCCACCTGCAAATATGTGTGTAAAGCCCTTCCCCAGAGCTGCAGCTCAGCTGTGGTGTATCCATGCAAAACTGCCTGGGATGGTGCAGTGCCAGCCTTCAACATCAAAATGCTCACAGGGTCATTGCAGCTCTCCAGCCTGTCCCCTGCCTCAGGTGGCCTTTCCAAGGGGAAAAGTCTTGGTTTCTCTTGGTGTTTCATTGTATTAAGTCTTGAGGTCTGTTCTCCATTGTTGTAATGCTGGGAAGTTAGATTTAAGATTTTAGTGTCTAGTAATACATGAGACAAAATGAAGGATTTTAGGTGTTGTCTTTGTCCTTCTTCTTCGCCTTCTTCTTCCTCCTTCTTCATAGGTTTGAGTACTTTTCTGTAATTGGGTGAAGAAGATCCACATTGTGAGCCTTGGGTAGTCATTATTAGGTCAAAAGTACAAATAATGTAGGTGTAACCTTATTATTAGGTAATTATCTCTTAAATAGCCTTGAAGAAAGTTAGAAACTTGCCATTTTATCTCATTTCTCTGACTTTCTAGTTAGAGCTCACAAGACTGTAATTAAATAAAATATAACAAACAACAATGACCAAACTCAACTCTACATTTCCCATGTCTTTCATCCTCACCTTAACAAGGGAAAAAAGAAGCCAAACCCATTACACTCCATCCCTGATGTCCTCCAGGCAGGACAAGGAAGCACCACTTCTCAGGGCCATCTGAGCTCACAACCCTTTTGCACCCAGAGCTCCCAACATCCCTGAAGCTCCTGCACATCCCTCTCCACATGGGACACACAGCAGGACAGCACTGTCCCCTCCCACACATCCCATTGGGAATGTGCACCAGGAGTGTTCCTCCGGCAGGATCCTCACTGGCAGGACCTGGCATTGCTATGCCAGTATTGGGGGGCTCTAGCACCTGAGGATTTGGCTGCTGCCCATGAGATTTGTGAGGAGGAGAAGATGCATTCCAGCCTGGAATGCTGGGCTTTGGTTCCACACCAATGCCAATCTTCCAAGGGAAAGCAGCTCTTCTTTCCAGCCCATTGTATTTCACTAATCTAATTCCATTCTGGATGTCAAACCACATTAGGTATTCACACCAACAGAGGATCTATTTTTTTTTTTTCTTTATTAATATTAAGACATTTATTTGTCATTTTTTAACGAAATTGAAAAGGAATCAAAACCTCATTTTCTGGAAAAGCAGCGTTGTTGGCGAGCGTGCGCCACTGCAGCTGCCTCGCCGTGTGTGCCTCGCCTCCCTCTGCATTATTTTCATTTTTCCTTTCCCAAAATCCAGCACACAACTCCCCCACCAGGCTCCCATGGGATTTCCTACAGCCAAGCCCCCTCCTCCAGGGAGCACATCCCAGTTTGGAAGGGTCAGCAGGGAGGGCAGCGGGCAGCTGGGGTGCAAATGTTGCTCCCTGATGCAGGTGGGATGAGATCTCTCATCCTGTGCTCCAAGGACTCTCACAAGGAGGAATCAGAGTCATGGAGGGTGGAATGGTTTAGGTTGAAAGGGATCTTAAACCTCATCTTGTTCCAATCCTCCTGTCATGGCAGGGACACTTTCCACTGTCCCAGGGTGCTCCAAGCCCTGTCCAGCCTGGCCTTGGGCACTGCCAGGGATCCAGGGGCAGCCACAGCTGTGCCAGGGCCTGCCCACCCTCACAACTAAGCCTTTCTTCCAAATATCCAGTCTAAACCTATTCCTCTTTATCCTGTCCCTCCATCCCTTGTCCCCAGTCCCTCTCCAGCTCTCCTGGAGCCCCTTTAGGCCCTGCCAGGGGCTCTGAGCTCTCCCTGGAGCCTTCTCCTCTCCAGGTGAGCACCCCCAGCTCTCCCAGTTTGGCACCAGAGCAGAGGGGCTCCAGCCCTGGATCATCCTCTGAAGGCAGAGGGATTAGGAGAGGGGATTCAGCTTGTCCCATGAAAATCCTCCTGCAGCTCTGCCACAGATGATTGCAGTACCTTGTGCTGGTGCAATGACACAATGAACATTCCACTTCTCATGAGGACATGAGATCATCCCATTTATTTTGTAATTTGCCCTCCAAGACTTTGCACCTCTGTCTGCACAGAGAATTTGATCCTGGGAGCCCTTCCAGCCTCTGCAGTGCTGAACTCCCCAATCCCATGGCTGGGAATTGTCCAAGGATCCAGTGGAAGGGGCAGGAGATGGGCTGAGTGTGCATGGAGGTGTTGGGGGGCTCTGAGTTTGGAAACCCCCTGGCTGAGAGGTTCTGGGGTCCAGCCAGACCCCAGTTACAGGGACTGAACCACATTCCTCACACCCATGAACCAAAGGAGCCTGGGACAGCATGGAAAATCTCCCTCTCTGACCTTGGTGGGGAGCAGATGACCTCTCCAGCCACTGTAAAATAATTTCAGTGATATTTCAGGAAGAGGATTATTATTTGACTGAGAAACTCTGGCATTTTGGAATGCCATGGAAAACTCCATTTTCCTGTAAAAGCTGAAGACTGACAGCTGCAGGAATGGAGTGAGGAGTGGCAGTGGCCATCTGAAGTGCACAGCAGTGTTTTCCTTCCATCTGCCTGCCCAGTTCTTTGTCCCTTTTTTTGCCAAGCAAAATGGTCCCTGACAGCTCTGATTTTTCTCTTTTCTTAACAACACCATCAGTTTGGGATTTTTTTGAAGGCTGTTAATTCCATGCCATGGCTGGGGGGAGCCCATCATGTTTTACACAGTGCTGATCTCCTCTCTCCACTTCCAGCTCTCAGCTGGCTGGTTTGGGTTGTTTCCTCCCTGTTTTGAAGACCTTTGGGGGCAGGTTCTTGGGAGAATCAAACAGCTTGGAAAAACTTTGTGGATCCCTGGATCTGAGCTGTGGCTTTGTCACTCATCCTCCAGCAGAAGCATTGCTGGAATTAAGGACACCAAAGGAGCTAAGGCAGGAGTGCAGGGATGTGCCTGCCCTGCCTGTGCACATCCCTACAGAACAGCTGGGAAGGGGTTTGGGTGAGTTTATGGAATTTTTGGCTAATGAAGCAGAGATCTGCATTGCAGTAATTGCAGGGAGGGTGGAGATCCCAGCAGGGGCTTTGCAGGGAGCGCTGAAGCAGAGGCAGGAGCAGCTCAGGGACTGAGCTGAGAGGTCTCTGAGTGGCACCTGGGCTGCTCCAGTGCCAGCCCTGCAGTTCTGCAGTGCTTGGTGTCACACAGGGTGGCTCTGGGCAGGGCTGGCACTCCCAGGTCCCCATGTGGCCTCCTGCCAGCACACAGGGCCAGTTGTGAGCTCCCCCATCCCACCCTGACCCAAAGATGCTCAGCTCACCCTGCCTGACCCCCAGGGCTCCCCAGCTCTCTCAGCTGACCAATCTTGGTGGCCCCCCAAGGTTTCTTTCCCCCTTGTAGGATGGATGGTGCCAGCAGGGTGCAGGTATTCCCTGGCACTGCTCAGAGCAGCTGTGGCTGCCCCTGGATCCCTGGAAGTGCCCAAGGCCAGGCTGGATGGGGCTTGGAGCAGCCTGGGGCAGTGAGAGTTGTCTCTCTCCATGCAGGGGATGGGAATGGATGGGCTTTAGGATCCCTTTCAACCCAAACCATTCTGAATTTACCAGATTTTTCTCCAGCCTTACTGGGCTGAGGAGCAATGCATTGGCTGTTCCTGCTGGTGAGATGCCACAACCTCTCCCAAAAAACCACTCAGAGCTAAGAACTGGCAGCTGGCACCCCAAGAGAAGGGCAAGAAGCTGTGTCAGGTCTAGGATGGATATTATGGAAAAGTTCTTCCCCAGGAGGGTGGCAGGGCACTGGAGCAGCCCCCCAGGGAATGGTCACAGCCCCAGGGATGCCAGAGCTCCAGGAATGTTTAAACAACGTTCTCAGGGATTGTTGGGGTGCCAGGATTTGAACTCAATCATCCTTGTGGATCCCTTCCAACTCAGAATTTTTCACAATTCTGTGATTCTACAATTTCTCCTTCTATAGGAGACTCCAACACAGCACAGTTCACCTGAAGCACAGTAAAAGATGGGATTTCTTGTAAAATCAAATGTTTTCTAGAAGAATATATTTTTAAAAACCCAAAAAAGCAACCTTCCCATTCTTTTCCTGCTATATCAACATAACCTGATAGCAACCCATTGCTTTGATGAGGTCTTTGTGTTTCCTTTCTGGTTTATGGTATCATATGATTATAAAGTTGAAACAATAAAAGCAAATCAAAGCCCTTTGATAGCATGAAAACAAAACATTTGGGGTTTGGCTAAAATGAATTATATTGCTGGAGCTGCATGGAAGTGCTTGGATTTTTAGGACTGCCTTGTGGTGCTTCTATAAAAAAAGCTTTACATTAAATTTAGGTGAATTTTAAAACAAACCATCATTTCAAAGAAGAAGAAAAAAAAAATCCTAGCGCTGTGCTTTGAGAAGGCAGAGATAAAAACTTCCCAATTTTCCCATAGAAGAAGAGCATTTCCAATTAGAAGTGTTTCAAGCTGGTTGTCAACGATTTTGGGACATTATCTGACTCTTCAGTTTTCAGAAAATGAGGTTTCTGATTGGAAGGAGCTCACCCATCTGTAGGAGAGTGTCCTATATAGAGGACTAATAACGTTGGCATGAATAATTCATCGATCTTTATTACATCGAAAGGTATGTGTGGAGTGTGATGCACACACAGCCTCATCAAAGAAAGGCACATTCAGTTAAAAATAATCAGTTTGACTGTAGATTTTTAGAGTGTTTGATGGATTAACTCCAGCAAATCAACCTCCAAACTCGACTTTTGTTTGTCTCTCCCCGATCTGTAGGGAGATTATTAATATCATGTAACATTCAGTTAATAGGTCAGATGTGAGACCTTATTACAGATCAGGGATAAATTGCCTCTCCCGTAGCACATCCCTGACCTTCACAGACTTCAGAGTTCAATATTCAGCCTTCATCCATCCAGCCTTAATTACTGTGTGCACGAGCATTAGCACCACCAGGAAAGGGCCAAGTTCACGCAGCCAGGACCCTGCTTTGCATCGTCTCTCTGCCTGGGAAGGACACAAAAAAGTCTTTGACAGGGTCAGACCTGGGATCTTCTTCATGTCAAGCTTGTCTTTTAGTTGTTTTTCACCCAAATGTTTGCTCTGGGTTCTGTGGGATTGAGGGGCTCTGGTTCTTTCTGCCTCATTAATAACGCTGAGAGCTGTACAAATATTCATTAATTGATCTTGTTGCCCCTGGATTTTGGTGGTGATTTTTGCAGGGTGTTTTCACCTGAGAAAGGCTCTCAGTGATTGCACAAAACAACTGCAGGGGCAGAGCTGCTTCTCCCCAAATCCCCCAGATCAGTGAGATTTGGTTTGTTCAGGGGAGGCATCACCATCTGCAGCTTTCTCCCGAGGGGCAGGTGCCAATCTCTGCTCTCTGGGACAGGGGCAGCACCCAGGGCATGGCTGGAGCTGTGCCAGGGGAGGTTTAAATTGGATTTAGGGCAAGGTTCTTCCCCCAGAGGGTGCTGGTACTGCCCAGGCTCCCCAGGGAATGGGCACAGCCCCTGCCAGAACTCCAGGAGAGCTTGGACAGCACTGGCAGGGATGCCCAGGGTAGGATTGTTATTGGCAGGGCCAGGATGATCCTGGTGGGTCCCTCCCAGCTCAGGACATTCCATGATTCTGTGATTTGCACAGGATGGCTGTTGGGCTTTTTCTTTGCTCAGGAGCAGCCAGAATGATTTGTGGTGTTGTCTCTAACTGAGGATAGATGAGACCAAGGGTGGCTGTAAGGCGAGAAATGTGGGTTTGGAGATGGATTTGATGATCCAACCTGCCCCATCCCTGGTCCAGCTGTGTGAACAAAGGGTACTTGGCAGGTGGCCCCCAAGGAAAAGCTCAGGAGGGTCCTCAAAGAGAACTTCCCTAGAAATGTATCTTTTCAGCTTTACTCAATTCTACTCATTTTGCCGGGGGAAAGTCGATGGCCTTCATTACAAGTCAGAGCAGGTGACATAATTCTCCTTCTGTGCTTTCAAATCTATGAACACACGAACTTAATATTAGCAACACAGATACAAATAGCATTTTAACTCAGTATTTATCACTGTGCCTTCTCAGGAGAAAATCTATCAAAGCTTTAAATCTAAAACTCTCCCATTCTTCTCGAGCAACAAGATCAATTCATTAATATTTGGAAAGCTCTCAGGGTTATTAATCATCTGTTATTATTTTATTTATGTACCTCTTAGTAAGAAAAAGTGGACGAACCAAGGCTAGTCTCGCTGATTGCAGCTCTTAACGTGGGGAAATGCGATGGGAGAAGGATGGGAACAATTTTAGTGGGGGGAAAAAAAAACAACCTTTGTGCTTGCAATTTGCATGGCAGAGGTAATAAAAGATGCTGCAAGTCATCTAAAGGCTGAGAAAGGCAGTGGGTTAATTGTCTTAGCATTATGAATTCGCTTTGTATCCGTGGCCTTAGCAGAGATCATAATGAATTTATTTAATATTCACGGGGCCATTGTGGCACCTTCCTTCCATCAAGGTGGGCTACAGCTGTGTTGCCCCAGGGTGGCTGTTTGGGAGCTGGTCCCAGCCCAGGCTGGAGTGGATGGAGCAGGGGAGTTATTAAACCATGCCACAGATCAGCCAGGCAGGGAGGTCAACCCCCTTAAATGAGTTTAGCTCCTTGCCTGGGTCTATCTCAGATGAGTACCCACAGCTTGAAAATAAGTTTGTAATTGACTGATCCAGACAGATGAGTTTGGGAAGAGGTGATTGATGTCAGCAATATATCTGAAGGCAATCAGCCTGGCCCAGAATACCAATCTGACAGCCCCTGGCAGCTCAGAGCTGCAGCTCTAACACTCCTGGGGGAAGTAGATTGTGCCACTGCTGTCCAGCCCCAACCATCCCCTTGGGCTCCTGCTTTTTCCTCCTCAGAAGCAGTGAGGGATCAGAAGTTGCCAAGTCTGCAGTGTTTTATTTGTGTTGGGCCGTGGTTTCTCTCTTCAGGTCCTGTATTTCAGCATGCACTCACATTTAAACTCACAAGTACTCGGGCTGATCTTGGCATGATCTGCCTCAAAACATCAGGAGCAGGTGAGGACTGTGCTAAACCAGCCCAGGGGCAGGACTGGGAAGTCCAGCTGATGCTGGAAGGCTGGGATGACCCTGGGACAACAGGCACGCGCTGTCAGGCATTGTTAGGGCTGTCCCAGCCTTGCATTTTTCCAGCACTGATGGAACACATCACCCAGCTGCCTTTCCAGGGGACAATTACCCATCCAGCTGCCAGCAGTATTTTCCTTCCCCTACCCTCTTGCTCCTCCCCAGGATGGGTCCCTCTGCCTGTCCTGCCCTCTCCACAGTGTTTGCCATCACTGCAAGCCTGTCCCCACCTGAAGGGGCTGGTGCTCCTTTCATCTCTGCCTCTCTTTAACTCTTCCTTCTTTTGCCTTGTCTTCCTCCCTGGCAGGATATGAAAAAGCCACAGAAATCGAATTCCATTTAAAAGCATCCACCAAGAGAGGATTTTTTTTTTTTTTTTTAATCCTCCTTCCCCTTCTCTCCTCCTTAAAATGAAGTTTCTTGCACTGCTCATTAGATGATAAGTGAATACAGAAAAACCTTTGAGCGAAGGTAATTCCTGGCGTGTGGAAGAGGGCTCTGGTGCTGGCTCCACATTTATGAATGCAAACGAGTCCAGGCGTCCTGTGGGGATGCTTTGTCAGTCCTTTTATCTCTAAAACCAAAGTTCAAACTGACTTCCTGAGTCAAGAACCATAAAATTATTCTGTTGAAAGAATTCTCAAATGCCATCGGTGAGAGGGGGGAGACCTTCATTTCCCAGCCTCTGAACTGGTCTGTGCATGTGCAGGGGAAATGAAAGAGCCCTTCATTATCAGGGTGCTATTCAGCCCTGTGCTGCTCTCCTGTAATTGATGGAATATATTATGCTCCAACAGGGAAGCTCCAAAATGGAAATCCCTAATAATAATAATAATAATAATAATAATAACTCAATGTGCTTCAGTCACCCATTTAATCCCCAGATCTCAAAGTGCTTTTGAGACAATTAGCCAAGACCCACTGAAATCTTCATCAAGCCAGGGTGCCATTATCACAACATTTGCCTTATCACAAACCAGGGGAGCTGTGATTTGAGGGGTGTCCCTCAGGTTGGTGCTTCATCTCAGCACCAGCAGCACCCCAAACCCCTGGAGTGTGGGAACATGGACAACTCTTAATAAATCATTCTGGTGGTGCAGATAGGTTGGAATTGGAGTGAGGGGATGCTTTAGGTGCCAACACAACCATGGACATGGGCTAAAGCTGCCCAGGTGCCTGGCTGTGCTGCTCTGGGGTATTTTGAGGAGAGTTTCCAGGATGTGCCATTAAAGAGCTGCAGGTCTGTAGGACTGGGGCACTTCCATGTGATTTTGGTGCAATTAATGTCTGGATCACCATTCCTGTGTACTGAGATCAGTTTCTTTGGGGTGCAAGCACCCCAAAACCAGTCAGACCTGCTGCATCAGAGGTACAGCCTTCATACAGGCTGCACATTCCAGCTGGGATGGTGTGAAAACACGTGTGCAAACATGCCAGAAGGTGGATGGATAAAACAGAGGAGCACAGGGCAGGGAAATGAGAGCCAAGAAGGAGAAATACAACTGGTGTGACTGCCAGCACATCTGTCCCAGGTACCTCCCACCAAGGAGACACAACAAGGCCCCAGTGCCAGCACCATCCCTGTCACAAGTCACTCAGACCAATACTGTCAATATTCCAGAGGTCTGGATTTCACTGTGGCACCAATTAACAGAACAGTTTACAAGCAGTTTGCTGCATTTTTTTTTTTTCTGGTGGATTTTAAATTGCATGTCTTTTTTAGTAGCTTTTCCTGTGGAGATAAACTGCTGCAGTGGGTTGGGGACCAGAACAGCTTCTGATGCCTCTTCAGCTGAGCATCAGAGTGGCAAAGACATCTTTTCCCACCCAGTTGTGATCTAAATCCCACTGCTGCCACTACAATTCTCAGGCAGCTCCTGAGGACAGATCACCTGGAGCAGATGGAAACTCTCCAGGCACTGAGAGGAGAGCTCAGGCTCTGTTCCCTTTTAGCAGCCAGGGAAGGAACTTGGGCTCTCCAAGGCAGTGCTGAGGTCCACGTTGCTTTCACAGCCAGAGTGGAGCAATATTGGAGGATGCTCCTGTTCCTGTCCAGCCCTCCCTCCAGCTGGTTCCTTCCACTACCTCCCAGCACTGCCTAAAGGTGCAGAACCCTATTTAATTAAGTAATGAGAATCGAATGTGATAGCTACAAGCATCAGCTAATTAAAAGGAGGGGAATTGCAAATGAGAAGTGCCATGAATTCTCTGAAAATCAATCAAATTAGAGCGACTCATCATCCCCTCAAATGGGCCTGATCTGCTCCCTCTTTCTTGCTGCTTAACCCTTTGTACCAGCAGGTTTTGGTCAGTGTTAGGGGAAGGTGCTGCACAGACACATGGTGGGGAAAGGCAGAATTTGGGCAAGTGGGGAAAGGCAGCATTTGATCCTCTCTGGAGCACGGGGGCATCCGTGTCCCCTTCCCTCTCTGCAGGTACTGCCTGACTCCTGCCAGGGCCCTTCTTCCTTTAAATCCTCACCAAGGAGCACAACAGCAGCACCACCAGAAGAGGAGGAAGGGAAAAAAAAAAATCTCATTTAATCAAAGAGAATATTAAAGCTGAGCTTTTTGTACAGCAACAGGCCTCAGATGGAGAAATCCCCTCCATCGCAGGGGGAAGAGCGAGGGAGAGGGAAAGAGATAAAAAAGCATCAGAGTTTTAATTAAAAAGCTGCATCCTGCCTTCGTTTGCAGCTTGTTTCTGGATCCCTTCATTAGGCTTTACCCTTTAAAGGCTCGTTATCAAAGTTGTGTGAATTCCACTGACTTGTGCTGGGAAAAGCCCTTTTTGTCTGGGGGTTGGGTTGCTGATGGGGCATGGAGGGGCCAGCAGCAGAGGGAAGGAGCAGAAATTGCTGTCTCAGGGGGAAGCATCCTGGCTCCAGGGGTTTTCTATCATTGATCTCACTGCCAGGCTGGCTAATGGCCAACTCCAGCCAGGCCATCTCCCTGTGGGGCTGCACGAGGCAGAAAGGAGAAACCAGAGGTGATCCTTAAATCCATGAGTGTTGGAAAAAGCTAACTTGGCTGCTGGAGGCTCAGGAGGGCCTCTTAGGGCCTGCAGTTCCCACCACACCTTGTCTGACCCAGCAGGAATATTTCCAGAGGAACTTTAGGTCTGCAGAGTTTTTGCTGAGCATCTTGCCATGAATGTCCCTATGTGTGCTCCTGGAATTGAAGGGAGTTCCATGCCTGATCCCTGCAAGCTGCATCAGAGTGGGGTTTGGCCAGTGCCATGGTCCCCAAACCCTCTTCTTGTCCAAAGTGTCACAGGACCTTTCACAGCCACTGATCTTTGCCTTGTTTTCGATTAAAGCACTAATGATCCCTTCCAAATTGGGCTGCTGAACAACACTGTCCTCATCCCAAGGAGACCAGATGCACTTTAGCATCCAGAACTAAAAGAAAGCTTATAATGTGGGTAAAGATTCCCTTCTGAAACCCCTGATTTCCTGTCTATCCCCCTTGCTGGTGCTTTTTCAGGCCTCTGTGCTGGGAAGGGGACGTGGCAGCTGGAGCAGGGTCACAGCCAGGCGTGCAGCACTGTTAAATGTTTAATCCTGGGAAGGGCCTGGGACACCTGGGCCTGGCACTCACCCCTGCCAAGCTGTCTTGCCTAATCATTAGCAGAGCAGCAGCAGCCAGGGTGCACAGGTTCAGTCCCTGGATGTGTCAGGTCTGTTTTCCTTTCATGCGTGATGCTGGGGACTGAAAACTCATAGAATGCAACGTGGGAAGTGACCTTGAGCAAGATTGTCCATCCTGGAGACACTTCCCCCATCCCTTGTGCAGGGTCACTGGGGAACTTGAACTCATTTCTGTTTTCAAGGCATGAATGAATGCTGGATGCTGCTTTTGTCCTCTTACAAGAGGAGGATGAGATGGGAAAACTCGCTTCCCTCTTTCCACCCAGCCCTCAGACAAAAAGCCCAGCTTGCCACCAGGGTCAAAGCCACCATCACCTTACAATCCTGAATTTAGGACCTTTCCTCCTTAAATAAAACCCTCACTACAATGAATTGCCACCTAGCCAGGTGGCCTGGGTCCCTGAGCTGGGTCCCAGTGACAGCTGCTGGGAGCGTGCTCCACAGCCAACTGCTGGACCTGCCAGCCTGGGTTAATTGGGATGTGATGTTCCTCAATGTGACACTCCCAAGGCACAGCAGGACTGGCAGTGTCACTCAGGCAGGGCACTGGGGGCTGCAGTGCCACCTTTAATTAAAGGGAGGGGTGCTGACAGCCAGGGGGCTGTGCCAGCACAGGGACCTGCACTCCCCAGGGAGGGCCTGGTGTGTTCAGGGGCTGTGGTCCTGTGGTCCTGGAGCTGCTCCAGAGGGACCAGGGCTGTCAGGGAGCAAACCCAGCCAGCAGTTTCTGCTTTCTGTCATTCCTGAAGTGAGGGCACAGCTGGTGAGGGGCTGTGCCATCACTCAGATGTGGGTACCTCATTTAGGTCCAGGGTCTGTTGAGGTGGGAGGGTTTGATTTAAACCCACTCTCATCCTCTGCCTTCACACAGGCAGTGATTCTGGCTGCCCTTGGATCCTCTCCCTTGTGCTGAGGTGGAGCCTGACTGACCTGGAAGCGCCCAGGGAGAAAATCTGGGTTGTAGCTCCAGCAATGCATCCACTGACAGCTCCTGCCTCTGCCCTATTCCTGTCTGGCTGTGCAGGATGACCCCAATGTGCTGTTGGGATGTTGGGATCACATCCCCCACGGCAGGGAGGATGCCAGGAGTGTCCTACAGGGCTGGGGATGAGACCTGCAAGGGCCCTTGTGCTATGTGTGTTTGGGGTGGGTCACCTCATTACTCACAACCTCATTACTCACAACCTCATCAAGGTTAATGGGACCAGCAAAGCTCCCAGAGTGACTGGAGCAATATCTGCAGCAGCTGATCTTTGGGAAAAACCATTGTCCTAGCCCTGAACTTGGGCCACCTTTTCCAGATTTCAAGCCAGGTTGTTTCTGACTTTAGACCAGAAGTGTCTTTTTTTTTTTTCCTTTTCTTTTTTGCTCACCCACACCCACCCAAACCAGGGAGGATCTGGCTCTTCCTTGCTGCAGCAGTGACACCCCGGGTCTGGTCCTGATGCAATCTTTGTCTCCATGGCTCCTGGTGGTGCTGGATCAGTGGAAGTTATTTCCCTGCACACTCTGGACTATGCACAGGGGCCCTGTTAGGCAGGTGAATGGTACAGCTTGCACATCATTGTTGCTCTGTAATTGTCATTGCTCTGCAAGGAGCTCTGGATGTATCTCAAGTGGAAATAATAACCCCAGTTTTATGGGAATGTGGAAATATATACCCAGCCTAACTCCATACAAGGGCAGAGCCACCTCTCCCACGTAGCAGCTGTGATTGCTCTCCCCAGCTCCAAGGGAGCTTTTCCTGAGCAAATGGCACAAATTCCCATTTCTGTACAACAGGCCTCAGGGAAAAGGCAAAAGGTTTTCAGAGCTGTCAGTGAAGCCTCTGCAGGAGGATTCTTTCCAAGGTGCACCCTTGCATTCCTGTGTCTGCTCTTGGCTCTCCAGAGCCAGGAGGTCCCTGGAAGGTGTACTCAGTTCTCAGGTGATAATCCATGTTTATATGCAAGTAAAGAAGAGATCAGTGCCATGACTGGGTCAGGATCTGTGCATATCCCCAGGGAAACACAGGCTCTGCCTCATGGAGTTAATGATCCTAGTGGAAATCACAGCCTCAGGCAGTTTGGAGATGTTTCCCAGTGCCACCAGTGGTTAAACCATGTGTTGGAGCCACATTTGGAAGCTCCAAGGGAGAGGTTTCTCCTAGAGAGCCTGTCCCACCCTTCCCACTGAACCCTGGGCTCAATCCCTCTTGGCTCAGCTCCCCACCCTGGGTGCCACAGCATCTCTGGGCTCCAATGTCCCCTTGTTGGCCTTGGATTGCCCTGATCACTTGGATTCCTTCCAAAAATACAAGGGGCTGTTTGGTGCTTTGGACCTGATGTGTGATTTCTGTATTTTCCCCCTGAGCTGCCTCCACCTTCTGGTGTTCCCATCAGCTCCTGGAGTATTTTGTCTCCATATTCTGTTTTGGAGTACCCCTGGCTCTGTGTCACCTCTCTCCTCCCTTGTCACCCTCCTGACCTTGTCCTGCTCCCCACCATGGTGTCATCCACATCCCACAACCATCACCATTTCCCTCCTCTCTACTCCACAATTCAGGGGTGAATTTCCATCAGCCAAAAACAGAGGATGCTGGTTGCTTGGATTTCCTTCTTCCATTGCCAATGGATCGAAAATTAAAAAAAAAAATAAAGGACCCTTGTGTTTTGGGATGGGAAATAAAATGTTGGGGGGAGAGAGAAAAAGTGTTTCTCAACATAATGAAAACACAAATGGACAAGATAATTATCTTCATAAGGGCTTGGATCCATGACAATACATCTCATTTTATAAAGCCCATTAGAGCTGGAATTTTATGCAAAACACTAAAAGAAATCTAAAAATATAAGGCAATAGAGGCAAAGCAATGGGGATTATTAAAGGGGGAGGAGTGTTATATTGGAAGCAATAAACCCTGGAAGAACCAGGAAAACAATGTTCTAGTAATACTGTAATAAATGACTGGGGTTTAATCACTTGGTAAATAACTAAGATATTTTTTGCAGGTTTTACACTGTCACTAAAAAAAAAAATAATCCCAACCCCTTGTACATTAAGGATTCAGCCAAGATGTTTTTTTCTGGAGACAGAATCAGGGAAGAGTGTCATTTCAGCAATTCACTTTTTTAAATAATAGTGTATTATTTTCTGCATGGATCCACTTTTCCAACCTCTCCCTTGCTTTTAAGAGATCATTTACCATTAGCTGGGTTTCTCTCCTGTTCCCCACTCAGCGTACTCTTGAGTCTTTGAACACACAAAATTATATTATTCCAAGCAATCTTCCCCACCACAGCAAAAAGCAAACACTTTAGGAAACTCCTGGAGGGTCTCATTTTTAATAATGATCTTTCTTGTGCTTGGACCCTAATTGAAGATATTATATGGGTGTTTTAGGAAATAGAAGCACATTTTGTATGGCTTTTTCTTTACCTATTAAATAGCTGGAATCTAAAGAGTCTCCATTCTTCCACCCCCCCAAGTTACGGTGCATTATATTAAAATGAAAATACTTTAATTTAATATTATTTCTTTTTCTTTTTCTTTTTTTTTTTTTTTTCTTTGCAACCACCCCCATGCTGCTGAATGAAACCCAGCTCTCTGATTAATTTTTAAGGAGGTGAGGGAGGAGGAGGTGCCCAAATCCTGAGCCTTCCCCAGCACCAGCCCCCATCCAAAGCAGAGTGCTGGCAGATGTGGCATTTGCCCAATGTGGCTCAGTGGCCATGGTGATGCTGGGTCAAAGGTCAGGCTTGATCTTGGAGATCTTTTCCAGCTTTAATTCTGTGATTCTAAACTCCTCACTCATGAGGGGACATCACCCTGAGGCATCAGGGAGACATGGGCTGGGGATGGGGCTTTTGAAAAACTCAAAACCTCCTTCCAGCAGGATCAATGCCTTTAGGGGCTGCACCTTCATGCTGGAATCTTTAAATCCCCTCAGCCCCACTACCACATTTCCTAAGAAATCTCTTAATGCAGGAAAACTGTGGTGGAGCATCATGGTGAGAAGCTGAGAGTGCTGTTCATGGGGAAAGCAGCCCCTGGTTCACTCCTTTGACTCCTCCAGTGTCACTCAGAGAGCTGATCCCTGGGCTCTGCATGGATTTCATCCTCCTGGATCCTGCAGTGTGCCCAGGACATGCACACCAGCTCCACCAGCAGGAATGGGAGTAGCCTTGGGGGACCCATGCAGTGGAGGTTGGTAAATCAGCAGGAGGACACCCCAAATCCTGCTGTAAAGAAAACAGGGGGGTTCCTTCATAGAACCTGGAATATCCTGAGCTGGAAAGGATCTACAAGCATCATCAAGTCTGACTCCTGGCCCAAAAATGACATTTGGTGTAAAGCAAGCAGCTTTTTGCTGCAAAGATCCCTTTTGATTTATTATGAAGTGTGGAGCTACACGTACCCAACTGTGCCAAGGTCGTGGCAGGGGGAGGCAGAATTTAAGACCCAACATATGTGTGCAGCAGACCCAGCTCTGATGTGGCCCCAGGGAAATTTGTGTCAGGCTAAAGTGGGATTACAAAATCTTTGAGCATCTCCACACCTGGATTCCTCCTCCTGTTCAGCTGAGCTGGAGCAGCCCTTGCTGCCTGGCCAATTTGGGGACAGGCACCCTCTGTCCCGCCCCAGAACTGCTCCAGCAGAGAATATCCACTCTCCAAAGAGACTTGACACACATTTGATGTGGAGATTGTGCTGTTGAAAAGAGCTTGTTTGCCTGGAAGTGGCAAAATAAATAGAGATTTATGAATGCCAGGCCTTATGGTTTTAGCATCCTCCTTAAACTTTAATCCTGCTGCAAGCAACTGCTCACCTTGCAGGGTGCTGGGACCCTGGGTGGCCCAGG
>WEIU01003916.1:446680-506543 GCA_013389925.1 Aegithalos caudatus
CGGCCTGCTTCCTTGGGACACCAAATCATCCCGGTGCCCGGAGCCACCTTCCTGGGGGCACGAAATCATCCCGGTGCCCGGAGCCACGGGCTGCAGTCCTGGGGCACAAAATCATCCTGGAGCCACGGCTGCCTTCCTGGGGCACAGAGCCGTGCTCCAGGGAAAAGCATCTCCCCGAGCATCCCCCAGCGAGGAGAGGCAGCCTTGTCTGTGAGAACAGCCTGGTTTCTGCACAGCCATCTGTACTCCAGGGATAAAGGCCAGGAGTGGTTGGTAGCTTGGGGATGTGGATTCTGATTCTGTACTTTGCTCTCATGAGATCCCACCAGGAATACTGTGTCCAGCTCGGGGGTGCCAGTGCAGGAGGGACACAGATCTGTTTGAGAGAGTCCAGAGAGGCCACGGAAATACTCCAGGGCTGGAGCTCCTCTGCTCTGGAGCCAGGCTGGGAGAGCTGGGGGTGCTCACCTGGACAGGAGAAGGCTCCAGGGAGAGCTCAGAGCCCCTGGCAGGGCCTAAAGGGGCTCCAGGAGAGCTGGAGAGGGACTGGGGACAAGGGATGGAGGGACAGGACACAGGGAATGGCTCCCACTGCCAGAGGGCAGGGATGGATGTTTTTGTTCCCTTTGCTTTGAGCACTCTCTGCTTCTCTTTACAGACCCCCTCTCTTATGAGACCCCCAGAAATACACAAAGATCCTCCTCTTCATATCCCATCTTCTGCCCACTCCTATGCTCTCCTACATCCCCTGAGCTTCCCTAACAACCCCCCATCCAATGCACTTGTAATGCTATTCCCATGTTTCCTGGGGTTTGCTTGTGTTTGACGAAAAGACCTCATCATTCCAGATTTGTCTTGCGTGAACTATCACAGGCCCAGCCGACTGGAAACCTTTCCCAGGTTTCTTTCAGAAGCTCGTCCCTCGGGAGCATCGCTTTAGTAAGTGATTTTTCTGTTCTAGCCCAAGGATTGGATCCGCATCCAGTAGCCAAATTGAATTCATTCGGGCAAGGTTAAGAGCCATTTGATACAGTTTTAGATTAGGTGAAGGCAGCCATATATATTTCATATTCTGCACTAACTGCTGCACAGTTTGCAGGGATGGGCCGGTGCAGCACTTATTGACTGCTCCCCAGCGATCCCGCTGTTACAAATGGATGTTGCTAAACAGGGGAGATGGATCCTAAATCTTTCCCTGCTGAAAGGTAATGGAAATAAAACCGAGCGACAGGCAAAGGGAATGGCTCGAGACTTAATAAAAGGTTGGGGTGGCTGTGAGCAGTGGGGAGAGCATCCCCCTCGGCCGAGGGAGGGCTGTTTGCATTCCTCCCCTTGGTTTGAGCTCTTTTCCAGTCAGGATGGAGTGGGACCGTTGAAGCATTGCTGCAGTCACCGGCGGCGTGGCAGGGAGCGCGGCTGCCGTGTTACCGTAGTAACAGGGAGGCGCTCCCGAGCCTTCCCGCTCCCCTTCCCCTGCTGGCAGGGAGCTGGATTCAGCGTGCACCGAGGAGGCTGAGCTGTGTCAGCCAAGGATAGAGACATGCTTTGAATAGTAGGACAAATGGGTTCCTCTGTTTCCTTAAGGTGAGCCCATCCACGGCGGTAGTGATGCCTGAAATGCTCATGTGCCATCGCCATCTGCTCCCGCTGGAACGCTCTCAAGAGCGGCATCCCCCGGGGCCGGAGCCCTTCCTCCCTGTGCTTGGCCTGTGGCAGGAAAAAAGGGAAAAGAAATTGCCCTGACATCTCAGAGAGGCTGCTCAGGCTGTGAGACACACACAGAGGCACAATGAGCCCAGGCTGCATCCCATGGGTGCGGGTGCAGAAATCTCTGTTGTCAGTGTGGAAGAGCTCACAGCCCTGTGCACAGCTTTTAGCACAAGCCAGGTGAGAAAGGACCTTGGAAAAGAAGCAAGTTATATTTAGGATAACCAAAAGTGCCTCCTGAAGGATTCTAAGGACAGTCAAGGCCCATAAAATTCTGTTCTCACTCACAAATCTCACCAATACTCTAGAGCATCAGGCCCAGGATGTTTATTGCTTTTCCAAAGGGCCCAGATCCTGATGTCATGACATGAAATGAAGGGCTCAGCCTTCCTTGCCTTTTGACTGTTTGATCTTTACAGCAGCAGGGAAAATTTGGAAAACATAACCTTTACATTCTGCAGAGCCAGGGAGCAAATAAAAAGGACATAGAAGTCGTTTGCTATTTATTTCTATTTCTGAACAATTTCATCGTTTCTTTTTTTTTTTTTTTTTTTTTTTTTTTTGAGAGCACCTTGGTCTCCAAGGTGCTTTCCACACACACTTTTTAAGTGCTTGGAATAGTTTTGGGGAGTGGAGATGTGTAAATAATGACAGGGTTTGGGCCTTTTTGTGCATTTTCTGAGCTGTTCCTTCACCTGCTGGAAACGAGGCAAACAAGAACTAGGGAATGAAAAGCTTCCTAAAGATGTGAGAGGGAAGAGCACAGATCCTCTCCTCCTAGAAATGTGTTTGTGAGGAGTGGATGGAACCGGTGGAAATGAGAATGCTTGACCTGAACCTTTGTGTCACACCGAGAGCTCTTCAAAGCAGGAGACAGCACAGAAGAGCTCTTCAGCTTCATGGCACAAGTGGCTCTAGAAATGGTGTGCAGTGTCACTTCCCACTCCGTGCTGCCCAGGGGACGTTTGCTGAGGCTGCTCTGGCTGCTTTTGTCACACACAGTCCCAGAGTCACAGGCTGTGTGTGACATCAGCATGGAGAGGGCTCCACAGCCCCTCCAGACAAAGCCAGGGATCACAGGGGCAGGAGGTCACAGCGGGAGGACACGGGGCACTGCCATGAGAGGATGTGACATTTAAGCTCCACTTTATCTGTCTCTTGTCAGTAGAAGCCTTCCTCCTCCTTTTCCCCCTCTTTTTCCTTCTCCTCATCCTCCTCCTTTTCCTCCTCCTTTTCTCCTCTTTTTCCTCCTCCTTGTCCTCCTCCTTTTCCTCCTCCTTTTCCTCCTCCTCCTCCCCCTCATTCACCACTCAAACTGCCCCTGTGAAGTTCAGGGTCTCTTTGATGAGTCTCTGGAACAGGCATGTCCTTCCCTGTGCTAATCCATGATGTCTCCTCCCATGGAGCTTTCCCATCTCATTTTCCCTGCTATAAACATGTTGCTCCTCATTCTCCCCATTTATTGACCCTCCTGTTTAAAATGGCCAGAGGACTGGTGGGGGGAATGAACATTTTTGTTCTTGTTTGAACCAGAAAAAAGCAAACCCTCCTCAAAAAATTGCTCAGCATCGTTTGTTTTCTTCATAAACCAATTCAAAACTACCAAGTTGGTTTTTGTTTGGATTTTTTGGCACTTTTTTTGTTGGGTTTTGTGTTGTTTTTATTGTTGTTGTTGTTTGGGGGGTTATTTGTTGTTTTTTGTTGTTGTTGTTAGAAATGAGTGCAAGCTAGGTAAAAATGTTTTAGCTTGAGGGATTTTCCATCCTGAAAAGGAAAAAAAGCAGAGAAGGAAGTGTGGAGGAAACAAAGCTCAAATAACACAGCGCTGCGAATCCCACCGACCTGGGAATTAAACATTGCTCCTTTTCCATCATTTCCTCAGAGAAGCCCAGCCACTGTGAACAGTTTTGACAAATGTGTTTATACTGTTTGATAGGAATCTTCTAGTCAGTACCAAAATACAACATTGTGGGGCAGGAGAGGGAGGGAAGATGCACATTCATCCATCCAGAGAGCGAACAGCACATTTTGGGATTTCCATGGACACATCCAGGCCTGACTGGGCAGTAGCCAGAGGTCTTTGATTGAGGGTATTTGATGGCTGTGTACCCAGCAGTGTAAATGCAAGGGAGAGCATTTCTCTGTTGGCATCTGCATGGAGAGCAGCAATAAATTTGGGATGAAAGATGGCACTCGTCACCGCCAGGCCCTGCAGGGATGGTGGGACAGGGGATGGAGAGGGATGGCTCACCAGGCACAGAGGGGATGGAAAGTGATGGCTCACCAGGCACTGGAGCTGAGCTTCCAGGAGCTGCCTTCCTCCCAGAGCCACCCTTGGCTGGGGAAAAAGAAAACCACAACATTTTTGCTGCTCTTCGGAATTCATCCTTTTTTCCAGGGTCCCAATTTCACATGATTTGGAGGAGGAGGCAGGCTTCGGTGCTGACTCTGGTTGTCTCCCTAGGCCAGCTTCAGAGGAGGCTGTGTCATCTCCAACCTTTCAAGGCAGCCACAGGGGCTTAATTAAAACCTAAGCCCTCGCACCACTATTCAGATGAGACCACGGGCTCCTCTGCTGACGGCAGCTCAAACTTGTCACTCTGCTCGTGCTGCAATCCGTGCTGGGAGGGAGGAAATTTCAGCTGAGAGACAAGCCCGGGGCTGGCGTGGGCTGGGCCCCTCTGCTGGAATGCTCCAGCAGCATCCCTGTAAGGCCAGGGAGCAATCAATCACTGGGGCTTCGTTAGGAGATGCAGGGAAGGCAGCTGCTTGACAGAGCCTCTGTGCAGAGGTGACACAGACTCGGCTCCAGTCACCAGGAGTTGAGGGAGAGGGAAAATCTGCATTTCCTAATCACATCTCTCTGGTCAGAAGTCACTTGTTTTCAGCTCTGCTCTGGGCATTTGCATGCTTGGAAGGAGAAAAATGTAATGTTAAAAAAATGTAATATTAACCATTGCCTCCCATCCCCGAGGAGGCAGCTGGGACATGAAAAGGAGCAGCTACAGACAGAGATGTTTGGGGGGGTGGGAGAACCAGAAGAGTGTAGATTCAGGGAGCAGCTTAAAAGCAGGGTGGGAAATCCAGCCCATCCAAGCAATATCAGCTTGTGGCTCCCAGGCACTGAAAAGGGACAGGTCTGTGAGATGTTCTCATTCCTGTGTGTGGCTGCAGCATTCACACCTCTGTGGGTGCTGACAGGGGTGTGCATGGAGGGGCTGCACCTGTAGGACACACCTGTGTGACACCAGGAACACCTCTGGGATGTGCATCTGCACGTGTCTGCATCCAGACAGGCCAGGAGAGACCTTAGTGAGACTGAAGAGAATGTAGAAACCATGGAGAGGCTGTAGAGACTGTGGTGAGGCTGAAGAGACCGTGGAGAGGTTAAAGACATCATGGAGAATTTGTAGAGACTGTGGAGAGGTTAAAAACATCATGGAGAGGTTGTAGAGACCATAGAGAGGTTAAACACACCGTGATGAGGTTAAAGACACCATGGTGAGGTTGTAGAGACCATGGAGAGGTTAAAGACACCATGGTGAGGTTGTAGAATCATGGAGAGGTTAAAGACACCATGGTGAGGTTGTAGAGACCATGGAGAGGTTAAAGACACCATGGTGAGGTTGTAGAATCATGGAGAGGTTAAAGACACCATGGTGAGGTTGTAGAATCATGGAGAGGTTAAAGACACCATGGTGAGGTTGCTCCTCTCCTCTGGTGTAGCTTGAGGCTATTTCCCTTTGTCCTGTCATTTCTTCCCCAGGAGCAGAGCCCTGGCTGTCCCCTCCTGTCAGGGAGTTGTGGAAACCCAAAAGGTCCCCTCTGAGCCTCCTTTTCTCCAGGCTGAGCCCCTTTCCCAGCTCCCTTACACTCCTTATCAGACTCATGCTCCATCCCCTTCCCCAGCTCCCTTCCCTTCCCTGCTCAAGGTGTCTTGCTTCTGCCTGGGGGCTGTAGGAGATGGTTCCATCCAGAGGCCACCAGCCCTTCCCACTTCCCTCTGATTTCCAGCACACGGGGCCCCTGTGCCAAGCAAGTCACTGTGGGAAAGTAATTTCTACAATATTTGATGCTCAAATGCTGGAAACCAGGTTGGGCCTTGCTCAGGTGCTTCCTGAACAAGCACAAGAAGAGATATCAGATAGATATTGGGAAGAAATTCCTCTCTGGATCCCTGGCAGTGTCCAAGGCCAGGCTGGACAGGGCTTGGGGCACCCTGGGACAATGGAAGGTGTCTCAGTCCAGGTGAAAACACCTCTTCAACCAAACATTTATTTCCTGGCTTGTTGCTGAAGCAGTAACTGTGGGATTTTGGTTGGTTTGGGATTTTATTTTGCTTCTTGGAGGAGCTGCTGTTTTCCCTGAGCTCCCAGCATGATTTGCTTAGGAGTTTGCCATCCACAGCACCTGGATTTGATGTAGCTGCAGAGAGGTGGGATTGGGATGCTCCCAGCCTTGGAGGATCCCAGGGTTTGCTGTGATCATCTCTGTAACCTCTCCAAAGCTCTCACTGAGTGCTGCTGCAGCTGCTTGGGTCACAGGAAGTTTTTAAAGGTTTTTGCAGCTTCAGGAGTGCACAGCTGAGAGCAGGCAAGGGATCCTGCTCCCCATATCCCTGCACTTCATTTCCCATCATGGGGTGATGGGACAGCCTGGTGGCTTTTCCCTCAGAGCAGGGGGAGCACAGACTCTTTAACTCCCCTTTTCTGAGTGTTTGATATCCCTTTTCTGACTGTTTAACACCCCACTTCTGACTGTTTAACACCCCACTTCTGACTGTTTAACACCCCTTTTCTGTTTAACACCCCACTTCTGACTGTTTAACACCTCTTTTCTGTTTAACACCCCACTTCTGACTGTTTAACACCCATTTTCTGTCTAACACCCCTTTTCTGACTGTTTAACATCCCTCTCTCCCCCTCTTCTCACAGAACTTGTATCCAAGTCTTCATTTTCCCTGGACTAGGACATTCACAACTTGTGTGTGGTAGTACAGCAGTAATTACACTCTCCATCGCTTTCCCATCAAGAAATAAATGGAAGAAAACCACATCCCAAGGTAGCAGCACTGACCTTCATTTCAGAAGGTTAGTCACAGTCAGCTGGGCTATAATCCAGCCCTAAATTTACCCAAGGCCTTGCTGTTCCCTCAGGGTGTTCACTGTTGAGAGGGGGCAGCTGCCAGAGTGTGGGAGGCTGATGGGACAAGCACAGGTGCTCTGGGAGGTGTTTTCCATAGGAAAAAGTGGCTGTGGGGGAATTTTGGGGGTCTGCAGCAGACCTGTTGGTGGCTTTGAGAGCAGGAAGGTGTTGGGGTCACCCTGAGGTCATTCAAAGTTCATTAATCCCCTTCTCTTTCATGCTGCCTGTACCTCCCTGAAATGTCATCCCTGCCTACTGATGATGCATAAACTTCTTTCCAAAGGTTTTCCCTAAGGTGTGGTGCCTGATGTGACTTTAAGAGGACATGGGCTTCCTTCACTCCATCCCACAGTGATGGAACTCTCCTGCCAGGGTTGGCAGTACTGGGATAAACCTTGGGAAAGGTCAGCAGGTCTGCCCCATTCCCTCCAGCCTCTTGGCTGCTGCACCACGTTCTCACCAGTCTCACAAGCAGACATGGGAATGTTCCACCAGGGACTGTGGTCAGCAGTTTATTCCCCACCCTGTCACCCAGACCATTTAAAGCTTGCTGAGGGAATATCTCATTGAAGGCCTTCAGGATAACACTGTGTTATGTCCTGTAGTCCTGGGAAAACCTTCCCTGCTCTCTTCTGGTGCTGTGATGGAGGGAGGGTCAGGCAAGGAGCTCTGTCTCCTCCTTCCAAAGTCATTCCTGTGTTGTTCTGCCCAAGAAGGGAGTTTGGGCTCTGTGTGGAGTGGACAGCTGTCCTCTGAGCCCAGTCCTACTTCCTTTGGCTGTGGAAGGGAGGGAGATGTTCCTGCCATTCCCTGGGAGGAGGATTATGGAACATTGAGGTGAAAGACTCTGTCTTGATCTGCTGTAAATCCAGCTGCATTCCTAGACCTCAGCTGCCCTAACATAATGTGCAGGGCAAGAGCTGGTATCTTTATTATCCCTCCAGAGCCACTCTGTGCCTCTCACTCACTGTCTTTGAAAGAGGAGGAGGAGGAAATAGATGGCCACAAGAATTGTGTTCAGCTATTTCATGTAAGTCATAATCATTTCTAATCTCAACGTGCAGGGACTGCATCACACAGCCCAATCAGTCACTGAGGTTGTCCTGCAGTTGCAGTTTAGCCAGAAGTAAAAAGCCATCCAGAGGCAGAAGTGGAGGAAACAAATAGGTTCATTTTATCTCTGGAGCTGTGAAATTTTGTTGTGGTAGAACAGCCCAGGTGTCTGAGCACTGCTGGGTTACCCAAACCAATCCTGCAGATCAGGGATGCATCCCTGGGATGGGAATGAGAGAAGGAACAGCTGGGCTGTGCAGTCAGGGCTTGCTGCAAGTGTGGGTGGAGGAGGTGGGCAGCCTTCTGTCCTCACTGCAGGCAGGGCTGACAGTGCAATTCCTGTGGGATGCCCACAGAATCAGAGAATCCCAGCATGGATTGGGTCAGAAGGGAACTTAGAGACCACCCCATTCCACCCCCTGCCATGGGCAGGGACACCTTCCACCAGCCCAGGTTGCTCCAAGCTCCATTCAACCTGGCCTTGGACACTTCCAGGGATGAGGAGGAGTTTCCTCTGACAGGGAGTCCCAAACAAGGGCATTTCCTCTGGGCAGATGGCAGGGGGTGACCAGAACTCTGCTCATCTCATCCCAAGGGAGCCCTGTGGATCCATCCCTCAGCATTTAGGGCTGGGGATATGTGGGCAGGAGGTTTTCCACTTGTGCCATTGAGTCTCTGCCTGTCTGTCAGAATTGAATGCAGATTGTGGTCTCTTTTCCCACACCAGGAGGGCTGAGTGCCCTTGGTGATGGGATGTGCCTGCCCAAAGAGCCTTCTGGCAGTGGTGTGAGTGCTCTCCTGTGCTGCAGGACTCTCCTCTGGGAAGTCCCTGAGCTGGAAAAAGGGAAGGACACTATTAGGGAAGCTGGAATCCTGGCCTTGGACACCTCCAGGGATGAGGGAGCTTTTGGGAAGTGCCTCTGCCTGCCTGCATCTGCAGCACATCCACCCTGGAACACCTTGGGATGTGAGGACACCATCCTGCTCCCACCTTCCCTATGAAGCCAGCAGATAAAATGAACCTGACCTGGCCCTGGGGTTCTCAATCCTGATCAAGGGAGCAGCTCAGCAGAACAGCCAAGCACACCCCTGGGAAATGCAGGGTCAGAGCAGCTTTCCTGTGCCAAGTTATCCCAGCAGGCCCAACGTGTGCCTTTCCCAACATCTGTGCCCTGTCTCGTGTCCTCTCAAGCTCATCTTGGTGCATCCAGCCAAGGAAAAACACGGGCTCTGCACCAGGAACAAACCCCTTAGGATCAACCTTCCCTTCTGGCTGTGCCCAAGCCTCCTCATGCAATATTATTTACTCATCTGTGTTATTTACTCCCAGCTTAGCTGGGAGAGAGCAGGCACATCCTTTTCCTGCTTCTGGGAGGATGGAGGGCCCGTGTTTCTGTCACACAGGAGAATTTCTGCAGAGGAGCAGGAGGCTCTCCTCACTCCCTGAGCTCATCTGCCTCGCCAGGCTCCTGCACCATTAAACAGCTGCCACGTTCCACCTCACAACTTCTTGCAACTCAGCAGAACAAAAGGAAAAAAAAAAAAGAATAAAAGGGAAAAAAAAAAAGGAGGCCTAGCAGGAAAAAATAGATAAGTACCATAAAACACCGGAGAAAACAGACAGGCCCCCATTGGTCAACAGCTGTGCACTGCTGTGGCATCGTCCTCCCTGGAAGACACTGCATTAGGGGAAGCAATGATCATCATCATTAAATGCCTTGATGGAGCTCAGGCATCTGGTTTGTAGCATTTAGCTGATGAAATAAATAAGGGTGCTTTTGGCAAACACACAGGGAACAAACATGAGAGGATCACAGATGCTGGAGGGATTCCAGCTTCCCTAATAGTGTCCTTCCCTTTTGCCAGCTCAGGGACTTCCCAGAGGAGAGTCCTGCAGCACAGGAGAGCACTCACACCACTGCCAGAAGGCTCTTTGGGCAGGCACATCCCATCACCAAGGGCACTCAGCCCTCCTGGTGTGGGAAAAGAGACCACAATCTGCATTCAATTCTGACAGACAGGCAGAGACTCAATGGCACAAGTGGAAAACCTCCTGCCCACATATCCCCAGCCCTAAATGCTGAGGGATGGATCCACAGGGCTCCCTTGGGATGAGATGAGCAGAGTTCTGGTCACCCCCTGCCATCTGCCCAGAGGAAATGCCCTTGTTTGGGACTCCCTGTCAGAGGAAACTCCTCCTCATCCCTGGAAGTGTCCAAGGCCAGGTTGAATGGAGCTTGGAGCAACCTGGTCTGGTGGAAGGTGTCCCTGCCCATGGCAGGGGGTGGAATGGGGTGGTCTCTAAGTTCCCTTCTGACCCAATCCATGCTGGGATTCTCTGATTCTGTGGGCATCCCACAGGAATTGCACTGTCAGCCCTGCCTGCAGTGAGGACAGAAGGCTGCCCACCTCCTCCACCCACACTTGCAGCAAGCCCTGACTGCACAGCCCAGCTGTTCCTTCTCCCATTCCCATCCCAGGGATGCATCCCTGATCTGCAGGACTGCTTTGGGTAACCCAGCAGTGCTCAGACACTGTGAGGACACCTCCAGGCTGCTGCCATCCTATAGGAAGCACACGTGGCTGTTCAACCCAGCTGAGGTGCCTCCTTCCTGCTGGGAAGTGCCACGTAACTTCTGGAGGTGCCTTAAGATCTCTTAAGAGACAATTAAGAATTTCAGTGTTGCTTTGATATTTGTTGAACAAAACATTGACACAACGCACCAGGCTATTCGGGTTTGTTTTAACTTGCAGTTTAGGTTTAAAAAAAAAAAAAAAGAGAGTATGAAATGAATTAGCAAATTATTTTGATTGCTTTGTTCATTTTTTCCAGCGAGAAAGTTACCCACCTGGAAAATACTGACTGGCTGCAGGCAGGAGCAGAATTTATTACCTGAGATAAATGGATCTGGGATAAAAGCCCTCTTTATTTTTTCATTTTAGCTGCAAAGGATGATATGCTTCTGTTCTGCTCTTTGTGCCCGAGATCAAATAAGAAGGAACTTTGCATAGGTATGCCAATGCCTTTCAAGGGGAAGTTTTTCCCCCCCACCCCAACCTTCCTTTTCCTCCTGGAAGCAGCACCTTGCACTCGGGATGAGAGCAGCGTTTGACGTCCTTTTCACAGCGATGCCGGCGCCACTCTCAATCCCACGACTGGCACTCGTTTTGCCTTCCATCCCACGTGCATAGGCTCTGATCTCTCTACCTCGGCCTTGTTTTATTCCCTTTTTTCTTCCTTTCTTTCCCCATTCCTTTGCGGGAGCAGCCCGGTTTCGTTTCCCCGCGGGTCCCGAGGGGCGGATCCGGCACGCAGGGCGTCAGCTGCATTAAATGAACACGCTCAGATCCCTGTAAATCCCTATTTACACATAATAAACACGGGGACATAAAGCACAGAGGAAATAATACATTATTGATTACAGCAGCGGCGTGTAATGTCCTTTGAAAGGCGGGTGGTGCGCGCCCATCCATCAGCGCTCCGAAGGCGGATCCTCCTGCTCCTTGGGAATTCGGGGCAGGTCAGCTCTGTGTGCTTGGCTCCCCTGCTCCCTGTGCAGAAAGGATGGGCAGCAATGGGGAAAAGTGGCTCGGAGCTGTTTGCAGATGGAACAGCAAAGGGGGATATGGGCCTACGAGGAAGAATTTTTGACAGTGAAGATGCTCAGGCCCTGGCACAGGGTGCCCAGAGCAGCTCTGGCTGCCCCTGGATCCCTGGGAGTGTCCAGGCTGGAAGGGGCTTGGAGCAGCCTGGGACAGTGGGAGGTGTCCCTGCCCATAGCAGGGGGTGACACTGGATGGGCTTTAAGTTTTCTTCCAACCCAAAATATGCTATGATACTTCCCTGACCTGCAGCCTTGTCTGTTGGGAATGTTGGAATTTTCTTTTGGGCAAGAAGGTCCTCGAAAAAAAATTTCCTACAAGTGCAGCCAGAGCATTCAAATCTCATAGCCTTTCCCCCTTGGAGCAGACAGTGTCTCCCATAAGGAGTGGGTTATGTGCAGGATGACCTGGTCACATCTATATTGAGCAAAATGAAAGCTTGGTACGACTCCTGGGGGTGCAGAGTCAGTTATTTTTGGGGATTTGGGAAGGATGGCTCACATGCCCTGACATGACTCTTATGGCTATCAGTCAGATCCACTCCAAAACAAAAAGTGTGGTGCTTTTTTCTCTGTGTGTGTGACTTTGTGTTAGGTTCTGTGTTTGTATTTTTAAAAAATGGTGATGTGCTCACCACCTGAGGTGCCCTATCAGCATCACTGCCCTGGCCCTCCTGTTCCAGTGATGAAGAGCAATGTTTTGATGGTTGCTGAAATTGTAGGTGATGATTCCTTCTTTCTCAACAGCAGGCACCATTCCTCATCTCCCATGCGATTCATGAAACTCATTCCCTTGTTTTATCTCTGGCTGAGGTTGCAGGCGAGTGAGGTCGCTGAGGCTTGACAGGCACTTGGAATGGGTTTTGTTGGGTTTAAATGAGTGGAGAGTTCAAAGCCAGGCAGGTAATGGAGCGGTTCTGCTCCCCTTGTTCACTTTGAGGGCATTGCAGACCCTGCTGCTCCTCACAGAGCTGCTTCAGAGGCCAGCTGCTCCAGGCAGGAGAGTCCTGAGGGATTGCTGTGTAGTGCAGGACAAGGGGGAATGGCTTCACACTGATGGGGGCAGGGTGAGAGTGGATATTGGGAAGAAATCCTTCCCTGGGAGGGCAGTGAGGCCCTGGCACAGGGTGCCCAGAGCAGCTGTGGCTGCCCCTGGATCCCTGGCAGTGCCCAAGGCCAGGTTGGACAGGGCTTGGAGAACTCTGGGACAATGGAAGGTGTCCCTGAGGATGGAATGAGGTGATCTTCAATATCCCTTCCAACCCTTCCTTTCCATGGTTCTAACAGGGCACCTTCCTACTTGGATAAGTTGACTGCACATGGGGAAAGCTCCTTGCCCCATGAGCCACCCCAAACTTGGACCCAAGCTGTGGGAGCTCTGCAGTGAGAACATATTAAAGTTCCCTTTTCCTGCAGCTTTTTCCCTCCAGGTATTTAATCTTAGTTTACAGATGAAAAGTGCAGTGGAGAACAAGACACTAATCACACAGCTGCTGCACTCTGCTCCAGACCCTGGAAAATCTATTACCTTCTGTCCTGGGCTGGGCAGGGCTGGAGCATCTCCCTGCTGACAGCTTTGGAGAGGCAGCAGAGAGACCCAAAATCACAGCAGGGCATGGCCCCGAGCCCCTGGGGCCACCAGAGACCTCTCAGGGCTGGTGCAGGAGAGCTGCACTCCCCAATCTGCTCTTGGCTCGGAGGCAAGAAAAATCCAGGCTGGGCTGGAAGCTTCCAGCACTTGGCTGTGAGTGTCACCAGCAGCTTCCTGGTGGTTTATGGTCAGAGGAGATTTTTATCAACCATTTGTCAACACTCTCAGGCACTTACTGGGATTTTTGGGGTGTCCTATGCAGAGCCAAGAGTTCAACTCAGTCCTTGTGGGTCCCTCAGCTCTTCCCACTTTTTTTTAGCCAGCTGTTGGGATGTCATTATTTCAGTCTCCTGGATACATCATTATGTACATCCCTAATAGGTCCCTTCCCTGGCTCTAACAGTGGCTCTATATGGTCAAGTTCTGACAGGCTTTTATAAACCCAGAGCAGAAGGCGAGGTCAGAAATCAGACCAGAAATGGGATTTCTCCAGCTCCCAAAGAAAAGTGTTTGGCTGTGAAGCTTTCTGAGCATCTTGTAGTATCAAACTGTCTTGGAAGCCAAGTGGTTTGATTTTTGGCCTGTCTCTGCCCTCAGTGGATTATTGGACATATAGTTCAGAAAGACTCAAACTGCAGCTCCTGTGATGAATCTTAAATATACAATTTTCACTTGGCTTTCTGCAAGAGCAATGTTTCTTCCTGGCAGATCCTCCTGCAACTCTATTTTCCCCCCAGCACCAGGAAGCCCAGCAGAATCTTGGAGCTCACAACCATTCCATAAAGTCCCTCTCCTGTGGCTGTGTTTGCTTCTGTCTCTCCTTTTTTTTTTTTTCTTTTTTTTTTTTTTTTAAACTAACTTGGACTATTTTCATAAAACCTCACACCTTGGAGAACCCAAAATTGCTGAGCAAGGAAATAATCACCAGTGGTGCAAGGAGTGCTCGTGTCTCTCCTGCAGCAATTAGCAAACCTTAACGCAGGCTTGGCTCTCTTTCCAATTAAAGCCTGGCAAGCTGGAATCCACGATGTGCTAATGAAATGGGGAGTTTTGGAGCTCCTCTGCTGGCTGTTTGGAGGATATGGGAGCTTTAGGCTGTCTGGCTGAAAGTAAGCCATAGAAAGTAATGGGCTGGACAATCTCACCCCATTACTTTTAATGGGATTGAGGGAATGCGTGGGAGCAGCGCTGGGGGAAGCAGGGGAGCTGTTTCCACAGATCATCCAAGTGATGGCCAGTGCTGGGGAAATGCCCCCCTGGCATGGGAGCTGTGTGCAGAGCTGGGGTTTGGCAGGGAGGGAGCAGGGAAGGGGCATAAAGGCATCAGTGCCACGAGTCAGCCAGGGTGGGGGCTGGTTTGGTCAGGGAATGTCACAGGGAGGGGAACTGCTGGGTGGGAGAGATCCCTGCTGGGTGTGGAAAATCCCATTGCTGGATGGGGGAGATCCCTGCTGGATGGGCAAATCCCACTGCTGGATGGGCAAATCCCACTGCTGGATGGGGGAGATCCCTGCTGGGATGGCCATGAGACACAAACATCACAAGATTTAGGCTGAATGCTGCAGCCTGGAGTTGTTGTGGATGCTCAGTGCCTTTGGGGTCCCTCTGGAGCTGGGCAGGGTGAGCTGAAACATGGCCTGGGTGATGGATTTGTTCCTTGTGGTGGGACCAAATCTGCTCCCACTGGGACATGGGTCTGGACAGGGCAGCAATCAGCCTCCCACAGCCTGAGATTTGCCCACTCACTTTTCCTTTCCCCTCCTGCTGAGCATGGCCAAAGCCTTCCCTGGCAGTGCACTTAAACCTCAATGCCTCAATCAGAGCAGAAAGGGACAGAAATGTGGTGATGGGATAATCCCTTAAATCTTACAGCTTTCTCCCCCACCCTGTAATTGGTGCCTTGTTCCTTGGTGGAGGGCTGGGACCTGTTCTCACTCTTCCCCTTCCATTTGGCACCACAACTTTTTCCAGAAAGTTTGAACAGAAGGGAGGAGCAGGGATTGCAGCAATGCACTTCCAATTGGGATTCCCCTGGAATTGCTTCTTCCTTGGCCAGTTTACTCATCTGTGATGGTTTGGTAACAACACCACAAAGTTCCCCAAGCTGTTTAGGAACCTCAGCTCCCATTCAAATTCCTGGGAAGTAATTCAAGTTTGGATATCTGAGGAGGAAATCTGCCCTAAGATAAAAACATTCACGTCACTGATCTCTTTCATCTTGGAGACAGCACAGTGTGGACTGGTCACAGCAGGTCTCCTGTCCCTTCCCACCTCCCAGGCAGGAGGGCAGCTAAAAGAGACAGCTGAGAGTTGCCAAGGAGAGGAAAAATGAAACAGAAGCTGAAGATCAGAAATATTTTTTAAAACGCCTCCGATGCGGAAGAATTGCAGCCGTGCTGCGAGGTAACCAGCAAATAGAATTTAATTATAGGATACACAGGAGTGATGGAGCCTGTGGGGCTGGAGTGTGATTTCCCAGTAATGGGAGGACAGCAGGGATCCCTGCTTGGGCTGTGGTGTGTGCTCAGGGCGAGCAGGATGGTGCTGCAGTGCTTTCCCTGCCTCAGAGAGAGGGGAGGGAGGGAAAGGCCACAGATCCTCCAGCTTGGGGGAGCTGGGTGCTTCTTGGGGTGTCCAGCACCTGCAGCCCTGGAGCAGCAGGGCAGTGGGATCCTCTGGATCAGGAGGATCTGGGGCTGAGGTCAGGCAGAGGAAAGCTGTGATCCCAGATCTCCGAGGGCAGGAGTGGTTTGTGCTTCCCTGTGCTGCTGTCCATCTTCCAGGCTTTGAGAAGGATGGATTAGGCAGAAACACATCCAAGGTGGGAGGTGTGAGGAGCCATTGTTGATCCAGAGCACGGCTGTAGCTGTGACCTTTACGGTTCTGTGGGTTTATTTTTATTATTTTTCTCTCCAGCTTATCCACAATCTGTCAGAGCAGCGTGGGGACTTCCAGGCTTTATTGCAAAGTGTTTCCATTGCCATGCTCTCCTCCCAGTTGAGCTTGTTTTGTTTTGTTTCGTTGGATTTTCACCTTAAGGAGGTTTGTTTGTTTGTTTCTTCATTTGTTTGTTTTTACAAGGTGCTGTGGGTAGGGTGTGAGGCAGGGACGCTCCTGCTGTTGTGTGGAACTCTAGAGCTGCATGTAACTGTGGCTGAGTGACAGGAGAGCACAAGGAGTGTTATTTATCCCACCATGAGGTGTTCCCACCAGGATAATGTGCCGTGGCTGTGGCTGGTGTTGCTTGGATTGGGGTGGGACATGAGGGGGTCCTTCAGCAGGAGCATGGAACAGTGCAGGGGATTTCAGTGAAATGAGAAGCCCCAGGGAAACCAGGCCTTCAGAGAAAACACTGCACTCCTAGGGAATCAAAATATGTGGATTTTGTGTCTTTCTCCCTGTCAGTTTTGCTCTGAGCTGGTTTTAGACTGTCTCTGTCTCACAATCCCTGCTGCTGAAAGCCCTCCTGGTCTGTGGGAGCACATCCTGATCCAATCACTGGAGATGGAGCAGGAAGGCTCAACACAGCTTCAGACCAGCTTGATCCATCTCCCAAGCAGCCCTTCCCTTGCAGCCCCCCTGGTTCACACAGACCCCTGCTGCTGTAGACTCTGGGGCTTTTCCATGTCCCCATCAAGGCATTTTATTTCCCTGGAGAGCTTTTTTCAGTGGAAGAGGTGCTGCAGAAAGCTGGGATGGGTTTCACACATGGAGGGAGGGGTCATTTTCTGCTCTCTGGAGTTCAGTGCACAGCCCCTGGGCTTGGTGGGGTGGGAGAAGGTGGTGGAGGCAGTAACGTGGCATCAGTGCCATCCCAGCCCTTGGCTCAAGCAGAGCAATTCCTGCAGGAGGTGGAGCAGCCAGGCAGGGTGAGGGGCACTGCCTGTTCCCCTCTCCTGCCCTGCCTGTGTCCCAAGGGGCTCGAGGAGCTCCATGGAGCACATGGATCTGTGTGGGCTGGTGCAATGCAGCCACTGCAGGGAGGCCAGGACAGATGTGCCCAACACCTGGCAGCCCTGCCCTGCTCTGTCCCTGGCTGTCCTGCTCTGTCCCTGGCTGTCCTGCTCTGTCCCTGGCTGTCCTGCCCTGTCCCTGGCTGCCCTGCCCTGTCCCTGGCTGTCCTGCNTCCCTGGCTGTCCTGTCCTGTCCCTGGCTGTCCTGCCTTCTCCCTGGCTGTCCTGTCCTGTCCCTGGCTGTCCTGTCCTATCCCTGGCTGTCCTGCCTTGTCCCTGGCTGTCCTGCCTTGTCCCTGGCTGTCCTGCCCTGTCCCTGGCTGTCCTGCCACCTCCCCAGAATCAGCAAATCCTGTCAGTTCAGATCTCCTGGTGGGATAACATTGATGGTGCTGTGTCCTGGTTCCAGGGCTGACCTGGGGAAACTCCAGGAGAGGCTGGGGAATGCACGGGTGCTTGCCTGTTGCATAAATTTCCCTGGAAGCTCATTCCAGCCCTTCCTGCTGCCCTGGAACAGAACATTTGAGGGCCTGGCTGGGGCAGCAGGCACAATGGGCTGTGCTGAAGCAGATTCCTTCCCTGGGAAGCCCCTGAAGTGCAGGTCAGAGCCACCAGCAGGGAGCTGGATGAGCAACTCAGGAACCTCACCTGGAGGATCTGAGCTCCAGGGCTGCAGCAGGGGCAGGAGCATGGGAAGGGCTGAGCCAGGGGAGGTGCCTGGGAGAGCAGCTCTTGAAAAATACCCTAAAACTCGTGGGAAATGGGAGAAAATGCTGGAGCTACACCTGCATCCTGCGAGACTGTGAAAGGAAACGTGGATGCTGACAGCCTGGTGAGAGAGAAATTTGTAGGCATCAGACAGCTACAAGGCCTGTGAAAGAGAAAGTCAAATAACTTTCCCATACATTGGTCTGGGGGGCTGTGAGAAAGCTGATGAAAGAATTAAAACAACCCTTGCAGCTGGTGTTTTGCACTTGTGGTTGACTTGGAAGATGTTTACAAAGGGGTGTTGTTTCTAATTAGCCAGTGATGGTGAGAGGTGTTAACTAAAGGAGCAGTCATGTCCAGCTGTATAGAAACAATCTAGAAAAGATGTGATTTCTAATAAACTGGGACATGCCCTCCAACAAGTTTGGAGTCTGTGTTGCTCAGCCTTCCCTAACACAACAGTGACAGGAACACCAACCCCACAGGAGTGGAGCCTCCAGAAGTGGGGTATGGAGGGAGCAGGTGCAACCCAAAGTCTCATGGGGATGCTGGAATTTGGGATCATGGGCAGCCCCACCAGCCTTTTCCAATGCCTGGGTGTGTTTTTGGCCATCATGTGGAATTCTCTGGCTGTGTGGGGTACCTGAGCCAGCTCCCAGCAGTGCAAACAGGAGTGGGTGTGATATTCAGTAGTGAAGAAAACAGATTGTTTCTACATAACCTTTTATTTGGTTTTCTTCCACATAAAATCCTGTGTGGAAGTTATGGCTTTTATAGTAGGAAATACAAGAAAAATACTTTTTTCCTGCTCATGAGGTGTAGTTAAGCTGTGGAACTTGCTGCCCCAAGGCCTTAGCAAAGCATTTTGGACAATTTGACCAGTATAAACACATCCTGTGCACACAAAGCTGTGAAAGCTCTTTGTGTGGGAAGGTTCAAGTACCAACAGCCACCTTGCTCTGGGGTGAATTGTTTTTCCTACTGCAGCTCCATCAGATTTCTTAACTTCAGGAAAAGGAAAAAAAAAAAATCCAAAGAATGACTGGATTTGAGGTTTGTGAAGATTTATCTTCACTTGTCAGATGGTCCCCAAATTGGACATGTTTGTGAGAGGTTCAGAGAAAGTGCATCAGCCATGAAGGGCTGGGGAGGAGAGAGGGGAATACAGACAGATTCAGTTCTGAACTTTAGGGACCAAAGGCTCTCTGCTGCCACTAGAGAAAAAAAAACCTCTTCAAAACACTCCAGTGCTGAGTTACAACTTGGAGGTGCCTCTTTTCCCTTCATTAGCCAGGGAACACAAGGGATATCATTCTCTTTGCTCAGCAGCACAAATCCCTCTTCTTTCTTTCCCCTTCTGCCAGTTGTGTTTCCTGCTAAGAAACAACTTTTAATTGTCTGGTACCAGGGCAGAGCTGCCTCCAGTGTGTTTCTCTGCTCTTCCTCTTGAAGCTTCCAGTGCTGGTGCCTTTCAAGGCACCTGGAGAGCAGGTGTACTCCAATATTCAAGGCTTGTCCAAAGTTGTTTGTCCCAAAGAATCTCCTCTGGGTAATGGAGACTCTGGTTTTCCACTGGGTTGAAAGAGGCACGGGGAAAAATCAGCACGTCCAAGCTTTCCTGTCATTTTCCATTATGGTTTTTTAGCCCAAAAGAAATGTTTGAGAGAAGTTTTAAGCATCTTCCAGACCTTTACCCTTGGGCACCAGAAATTCCCAGTAGGGACAACAGCCCTGGCACTGGTTTGTGCTGTTGCTGTTCCCAAATGCAGGTAGGGGTGCCTCTTCAGTGGTTTTTAAGGCAAATTTAGGCCTTAACAGAGGTTTCTACACAGGGCTTCAATTTCAAATTTTCTCTCACCGTGCAAAGTTGAGCTGTCCTCTCCAAGGTATTCACCCTGTACAGCAAAAGGAGAGGAGACTGGAATGATAAATTCCTCAACTGGCTCCTGAATGGGGACAGCTTTCCACAAGCCCTGCTGGGTGTCCTTCTCTCTTTCCAGGTCCGTGGGCTGTGGGAGAATAGCCAGTTGTTGTTTTCCATCTCGGAGCAATGAGCTGGCAAACATCTCTGCTCCATCTGTTTTCTTTCATTGATGGATTCTTTAAAGTCAGATTGTGGTCCCACAGGGACACACTCAACTAATCCTCTGCTTTTAAGATTTTATTTGTGCAATAAATGGATGACAAGGTGGTTTGCGAGTACATAATACAATAAATGGGTTTATAAATGCAACTTTTTTTGCAGAGCACTGTAGAATAAAATACAATACCACTCCTGCATTTAACACTGATCTCTGCTTCATTCATATTTCAAACAGTAATATGCCCATTTTCTCATCTGGGAAGCCTCTTAGGTTTTTTAATACATTTTTATAAATTAACCAGGCACAGATTTAATAATAACGTGCGTTCATATGGCTTTTTTCATCTCCCAAGATCTTGGATTGCTCTGCAGACTTAATATAGAAATTCCCTGCCAAAGGATCTGTTTGCTCTCTGCTGGATTGCAGCAGAGTTTGGATGGCTCAGGAATGCTCAGGGAAGCCTGAACCCAGCACTCATGGCAGGAGAACTTGGAGGGAAAGGTGCTCCTTGGGTGCCCAGGGCAGAGTCCTCTGAAGAAGAGGTCACAGGGATGTTTGGATGCTTCTGAGCCTGGAAATCAAGATGATAAAAAAAACAAAGAAAATGCTCCTTCATGTGTTTCTTCAAACTTCTGGGATGCAGCATCCCTAGACACAGCGAAGCCAAGAGCATGGAAAACCTTGGGAGATCAGGTTTTTCTGTCCATATTTGCTTCTTTATCAAGGCACCCACACAGAGCAGGCAGGACAGGAAAGTCCTGAGCAGGAGGATGAGGTTTCTCCATCAAAGGGTGTAGTAACCAAAATCTCCTCGATTTGGTGATGTAGGATCCTCTCCTTGCTGGCCAACTTAGGGAGGTGTTGAGCTTCTTTCCTTGGAGAATTTCTTGCTCTTTGGAGAGCTCCCAGATGAGCTCTTTGCCCCTGGGCTCCCCAGGTGAGATAAGGCTTTTCCAGCCTCTGCCTTTCCCAATTCCCACATTCCAGTATCACTGATATTTGCCCATTCCCCATCCCAGAAAGAGGAGTTAAACTCAGATATAACACACAATCAGAAAAAAAAAATATATATTTACAGGTAGCAAATTGCCACCACTGTAGAAGGAAAACATGACAAAATGGAAACGTGATATTTATGTTAATACAAAGTTTTAAAAATTTAATTTAAGAGACCAGCTGTTTCTGCTTCTCTTATAAGAGTTTAATTGGTATATAATAGCATAGTTAATTAAATACAAATCAATAGTTTAAACCAGCTAATTGATATTTAATATGTATGGGAAAATATAACTTACTTGTAATATCATTAGCTCAATATTAAATAAGCAATGGAATTGCAATTATGCCTTTACAACGATTATAAAGTTTATCGTTCTTTAATAAACTTGCAATTAGACAGGGTGAGTTGAAAAATTATTAAACAGGTATTATTGCACTATTAAATGTTTATTATCATTCCTGGTGGGACACAGCTACACAATAGTACATATTATGGTTATGTTAATAAAGCCTTATTACAGCTTTGCAGCTTTAGCCTTTAGTACACTGGTGATCAGATATTCCCTTCCCTTCCTGAGTGGGGAGGGAAGGAATTGCCTTGAAATTGAGTAAAGAAATCCCATACAATGAAAGAACTGAGGAAAAAGCAGGAGGAATCCATAATTTGGGAGATCTTTCTTCCTAAAAATCTTTCTCCTCTGTTTCCCAGGCTGAGGATCCCTTTCTCAAAGACTCCAAGGTCTTGTTTCTGTTAATTGGCTTTTGCTTCACCATCACTGGCAATTTGAGGTTTGAAGTTGCTCCTGCTTTGCCCAGTGTGAGGCTCCTCTGCCAGTCTGGGGGTGAATGAATGCAGGTACTTCTGAGAGAGTTGAAGCCATGCTTCTGCTGTGTTTTCCAACCAGGATACTTCAGCTCCTGCTTTGTCACAGTGCGTGGGATGATCAGCTTCAGCTGTAACTACTTTTGCCATGCTCAGAAATTAAATTGTCATCACAAGGAAATGGATGGAACTGATTTGGGGGAGACTGGGACACACAAGGGTTAAAACATTCTGGTTTTGGTGTGTCTCAGCAGCCCTCCTGAAGCCAAGACATTTAAATGCTGGGTATCTGCTAACTATTTTAGCCTTAGGTAGCCACTAAAAGCCAAAATGGTGAGACATCCTTAAGCAGCAGAGTCATCTTGAAGTATTTTACCTTTTAAAGGCGCTCTCAAGTATTTAAAGGTGCCTTTAGCTATAAAGATTTTTGCATGTTCTCACAAATTTATGGTATGAATTATTATAATGCAGTGCTTTTGTACAGCTCCTTTCATCATGGGATATCAAAGTGGTTTATAAGTGTTAATTATAGCACCCCTTGGGGAGACAGGCACCCACAGCAGCCTGCTGAGCCAGGCTCCAGAGGCAAGGATCCACTTTTCCTCTAGATCCAGCTCAGCCTGAGCCTCCCTCCCTCTCTGAGGGCTCAGCTGGGCCTGGGACCTGTTGGGCAGCAGAGGCATTGCCTGGGGCTGGAGCCCCTGCCCAAAATCCCCTTTTTGGGAGCTTTTTGCTGGCTGCAAGGGGAAGGTGAGAGCTGGACACCTGAGTGCTGGGATTGTCCCAGGACACTGCAGCTCCTGCTGCCCCCAGCACTGCCCTGGCTCGGGGTGCTCTGGGGCCACCATCATTAGAAGGACATTAAAATAACCCATAATAACCCATTAGAAGGACCTGGAGTGAGTCCAGAGAGATGCTCTGAGGGCTGGAGCCCTGAAGCCAGGCTGGGATTGCTGGGGGTGCTCACCTGGAGAGGAGAAGGCTCCAGGGAGAGCTCAGAGCCCCTGGCAGGGCCTAAAGGGGCTCCAGGAGAGCTGGAGAGGGACTGGGGACAAGGGATGGAGGGACAGGACACAGGGAATGGCTCCCACTGCCAGAGGGCAGGGCTGGATGGGAGATTGGGCAGGAATTGTTCCCTGAGAGGGTGGGCAGGCCCTGGCACAGGGTGCCCAGAGCAGCTGTGGCTGCCCCTGGATCCCTGGCAGTGCCCAAGGCCAGGCTGGACAGGGCTTGGAGCAGCCTGGGACAGTGGAAGATGTCCCTGCCCATGGCAGGGTCCTTAAGGTCCATTCCCACCCAAGCCATTCCATGATGTTGGTGATGTTTGTGCTCAGGGTGTGGCAGGACCCTCACCCCAGCTCTGTGTGCAAACCCAGCAGCATCCACACACAGCCTGAGCCAGAGCAGTGCTGGCTCTCTCAGCTGCACTGTGGGCTCTGCTGCCTTGTCTGCTGCTAATCTAATTGTGTTGTTTTAATTACTTTGATACCTTGGTGCTCGTCAGAGGCTCAATAGCAATCGATGGGGTTTTGTTTTCCTATCAATAAAGACATGAAGGCTCTCACCTGCTTTGCTGGCTCTGAGCTCCAGGCCCTGGGGGCTCCAGGCAGGATCCCAGCCCTGCCAGGCACATCGAGTGTGTGTCCTCACAGGAGCCTGCATGGAAACCCCCCCAGCTCAGCAAGGCCTTATCAATTCTCCTGATGAGGCAGCCCGAGTTGGGTGTCCCTGCAGGCAGAGATATCCAACACTCTGCAGGCTGACACCTTTCTGAGTGTGTTTGTGGCTGTGCAGAGCACAGTGGAGCACCTTATCTCTGTCCTGGAGAGCAAGAGAACTGCTTTCCACCATCAGAGGTGGGCAATGGTGGCTCATTGCCCCTTCCTGTTAATTCAAGAAACCACTGAGAGTTCTGGTGGTTGCTTCATCTGCCCTGGTCTTTAGACATCTTCTCCTGAGTTAGTCACCACCTTTTTTATGGCAAATGAGAGAGTTACAAGCACCCCCAGAGACATCCTGAAAGCTGGAGACACCTGTTTCTCTCCAGGGCATTCCCTGCAGGACAAGGCAGATTTAGGGGACCAATTAAAATTCAGTTTACTCTGATTATCTCAAGAGCCTTGCTTTTGCCTGAGCATCAGCCTCAGTGGGGTTACACGTGAGATTTGTTTTGGTTTGATGCTGATTCCTCCCTGGTGGGAGCCTTTGGACCAGGAGCCTCCTGCAAGGTGGAGCCCTGTATAATGCCAGAGGAAATGCTTTAACTGGGCTTGTGTGTACCCTGAGTGCCCTGGCATCAAAAGAAGTCTGTGTTTTTCTAGGTTTATGCTCAAATTCAGCTTCAAAGTGTGCAAAAGAGGAGGATGTAACCACTCCACTGGGATGCCAAGGCAGTGAGCTCTGTTAGGGGGGGGATTCTTTATAACTGGGTCTGTACCCACATGGATCTGGGGATATTCCCTGCACCTCACACTTCCATCTTCCTCTGGACACCATCCAGATCTGTGATTCAATCCCGAGTTTGCCTGGTGGCACTGAAAGCCAAGTCTGCCAGGCAGATCCTGCTCCAGCTCTCCAGCCACCACTGCACTCTCCAGCCTCCTGCTCCACCACCTTCCCCTCCTGTGAGGGGACAAATTCAACTTCCCAGTGCTCTGAGCTCTCCTTCCCTTCCTGTGAGGGCACAACTTCAACTTCCCTGTGCTCTGAGTGCTCCTTCCCCTCCTATAAGCAGCACAGCTTCAACTTCCCAGTGCTCCCAGTGCTTCTTCCCCTCCTGTGAGGGCACAACTCCAACTTCCCAATGTTCTGAGCTCTCCTTCCCCTCCTGTGAGGGCACAGCTTCAACTTCCCAGCACTCCTTCCCCTCTTGTGAGGGCACAGCTTCAACATCCCAGTGCTCTGAGCTCTCCTTCCCCTCCTGTGAGGACACAACTCCAGCTTCCCTGTGCTCCCAGCGCTCCTTCCTGGGCACAGGGGGCCCTGCAGAGTCCACAGCCACATTAAGTAAACATCAAAGGGGCTTTGATCAGCGGGGCTCTGTGGAGCACAGAAGCCCCCGAGGAGCTCTGCAGGTCCTCAGGCAGCGTTGGGGACACGGTACCTTGATTTTCTGCGCTGTGACACGGGAGGATTTGTTTGAAGAATGAGAGCTCTGCCTCTCCGAGACGCAGCCTGCTTCTGGAAAAACCCTCGCTCAGATCTCTCTGTTTGTCACCGAGAGTCAAAAATGCCCATTAACAAATGGAGGCATCAAAGGCCTGTGCCTGCTCAGACTCTGGCACTCTCCTGCTCACAGGGTCACTTGCTTGCTTCTAAAGAGCAAGGTTCCTCAGGCCAGAATTATCTTCCCTACTGAGGGCCGCTTCCCGTTTCACTTTGCTGCCCGCTAAGGGAGAAAGGGATGAGAGAGTCCTGTTGTTGCACCACGCTGCTGTGGAGGAAGATGCAGCTCATTCCCTCACTTGGAATAGAGGAATGCTTAAGGACAGGCAAGGGAGGGGATGCTGACCCTCCTGTCTTTAGATACAGGGCCCAGCCAGGCTCAGCTCTGTGAGGCTGACCAAAGACTTCAGTTAGGTGCCCACCTTCCTGGCGCTTCTCCTGAGGGCTGTCTCCAGCAGGATTTGCTCCCTGCAGCAGCCCCAGGTGCCTGCTCCTGTGCTCAGGCCAGTCTAACCCCACGCTCTCTTCTCTTGCAGAACTGGGGCTCCCAGGAAGAGGATGCTGCCTAGTGCTGGGGTTCATGTACAAGGAGAAGTACCGCAGGATGACTGAAGGTGAGCAGCTCCCTCACCTTCTCTTCCTCTTCCTTTTTAGCAATCTCATGGTGAGGGGCTTCACCTGTAAGGATGTGCTGGGTTCTTGTACCCACCCAGGAGAAAATCCAGCTTCCCCTTTGATCTCTGGAACATCTTAGAGGGCGTGCATGTGGGGAGCCCCCTGTGTGAAGCTGCAAGAGAAAAGCAGGAGCTTTGTACTTCCATACATCCAAAACCCACTGTCTTTTCCTGCAGAAAGGATCTGTCACACGGGAAACTCTTGCAGCAATTGCTGCATCTACTCTTCTTATCCCAGTTGGGTGGCAGTGGTCGCCATGGCACTTCCAGAATCCCAGTTTCCAGTACCTTTGAACCTCGCAGAGTCACCGTTACATTGCTCTTCAAACTTCTGCTAAAATTTCCCTATTTTATATTCCAGTCATTCCTCAAGTACTTTATGAGCATTGATTAATCCATAGAAATATCATAAATAATTATGAAGCATAATAACTAAACAAAAACTATTTATGCTCAGAAGAGCTGACATCCTTGCTTCTGGTAGCTTCCTTTCCTGGAGCCATCCCCTTCTGATTAATGTTGGATGAGAGAAGGAAGCCCAGAGCCCTGTGAGATAAGAGGGTCTCCAGGATGTGTCACAGAGAGTTTGGCTTCCTTGAGGTCACTCTGGGAATTGGAAACTTGACCCAAGTGTGGATTTAACCCTTTTTAGGGACTCTTGACTGGAAATAATTTGGACAAAGGGTGTGATCTCTTGCCCTATCCTGCTTCCTTTCCTGAAAACATCCGAGGTCAGGCTGGATGGGGCCCTGAATAACCTGGTGTAGGGGAAGGTGTCTCTGATTACTGTAGGGAGTCAGGTTGGGTGACCCTAAAAGGTCCCTTCTAACCCAAACTATTCCATGATTCTTTTTCCCTGCATGGGGTGGAATTTGGGCAGCCATGGGGGTGTCTGCTCCTGCAGGAAGCCTTTTTCCATGAGAGTAAAAGGTGAGTTTGTTTCCATGGAGGAAAACTCTCATAGAGGCAAGTTTGTGGCTCAAATATCAGTTAGAAGATCAAAGGTTCCTTCAGGCTCCCAGGAGCCCTGATACTGAGCTGATAACATGGGGAAAGTACTTCACAAGACTTCACCTCGTGCTTGTTAATTACCACACACTCTTTAAACATTGATTAAAGGATGTTTTTAATGGGAAGGGGCTGCCCCATGGGACACGAGTGCTGTGAGTAGGTGCAGCCTCCCTCTTGGTACATTCCTGTCCCTCAAACCTCTTGGACAGGCTGCCTGTGGCTTTGTCCACACCCTGGGGATGCTCACAGGGTGCTGGGATGCTCACAGGGTGCTGGAGAGCTGGCAGGACCCTGGGCATGCTGCCAGTCCTCTGGGATTGCTCTGGTCCCCTGATGGATTCAGAGCCTGCGTCAGCCCACGAAGTGAGCCCCCTTTTCAGGCTGAGCATGGCTTTGTGTGGAGAGAACAAAGAAACATGAAAGGCCAAAAGTAAAGCTTTTGTGAGGGAAAGGGAACAAAGTGTTCCTGCCTGACATGCAGCCAGTTTCTGGCCCCTGCAGGCTGCAGGGCCATTATGTTTAAAGGTACAATCTGCCAAAAACAAAAGTCAGGGGGATTTCCATGGCTACAAAGACCACCTAGGACTTGTGTTTTCACTAGAAGCAGTTACAGATGACAATTGCAGACATCCAGCTTCCCAGGTTTTGGTGGATTGCAGTGCAAATCCACCCTGGATGCTGTGGGAGCTGGGGTGGGGTCAGATGTCTGGTCACCTACAGGAATTTCCTGCCCAAGGTGCCTAAGCCAGACTCTTTGGGCCAGATCCCTTGCCAGGGTCAGGAGAGAGAGCAGCACCTTTTGTATTTGTGCCAAGTGAGAGCTTTTTCTCCCTTTGAAAAGAGCCTGAAGAGCAGCCCTATTAATAACTACAAGGGAGCTGAAGGAACTGGAAGCACAGGAAGGCAGTGGGGCAGTGGGATGAGATGAGATGTGGGGTCTCCATCCCAGAGGAAACAGGTAATTGCAGGGATCATTAAAACCTTCCTGGCATTTACTGGAGACATCTACAATGGCTTGGAGGTAGATAAGCACAAGATGAGTTGGAAGCCTTGATAGTATGGAAGAATCATTTACTGATGGGAAATCATTTCTTAGGTTGGATTTAGAGCAAGGTTCTTCCCCCAGAGGTGCTGGCACTGCCCAGGCTCCCCAGGGAATGGGCACGGCCCTGAGGCTGCCAGAACTCCAGGAGAGCTTGGACAGCACTGCCAGGGATGCCCAGGGTGGGATTGTTGGGGGGTCTGGGCAGGGATAGGGGCTGGATCAGTGATCCTTGTGGATCACTCACACCTCAGATGTTCTGTGATTCTGTGATTCTGTGATTCTGATTCTGTGAACTTAGTGGCTTTGGCTTTCCCCACAGAGAAGATCCAGTCTGGATGCTCACAGATCCATCTGGAAACCTCTCCCAGAGGGGTGAAATAGATGTGGGTCAGAGATGCCCAGCAAAGGCCCTTGGTGGCACTGTGCTGTGTGCTGACAGCTGGCAAGGGATGATGTCCATCAGCACAGCTGGCTGCAGGCGTGGCTCTTCCAGCTGAGCTGGGCTCCAGGATGAGGAGCCAAGATCCCTGTCCATGGATGTGCCTCTGCCACTTCAGCTCCATCAGTCCCTCATCCCAGTCTCTGTGCAGTGATCAGACAGGTGCAGGTGCAGTGCTGGAGCCTCTCCCAGCTGTCAGGCACCACCTGATGGGCACAGCAAACCCACCTTGGGCACTGTCCTTGCGCTGCTCTATCAGGTGCCACCACTTCCCTCTTTGTGAAGCAGGAAAAGTCTGGATTTGGGGCTGGAATTTGGCTGGGGAACAGGGAGGCACAGCTCCAGCGTGGCTGCTCTGCACTCATGTGATTGATGATGGGCTGGTCTCGTGCTGGGCCTTGCTCTGGTGTGCACTGGGAGCTGTGGTGTGACATGGAGCTGCTGACAGTTGTAGACAGAGGGAGAGGGAGAGCTGTCTGCAATGACAGCCACGCAATAAAGACACTTTGGAGTTAATCCTCCACCATCTGTCTTCATTCTGCTAATAACCCACTCAATCAGCTGCTGCCGACTGTTTGTTAACATTCAGAAACAGATACATAATCAGGAGGAGCGTGCTGTTAGCTCAGGAGGGGCTGGATTGCTCCTTGGGAACGGCGTGGCCACCAGGGTGGAGCAGTGGGAGCCACGGAGGCACCTGCACTGCAAGGGAGGTGATGCTGGCAGTGAGCTGAGTTACCCTGCTTCTCCCAGGGCTTCTGATCCAAGGTGATTCTGGAGAACAAAGATGTTTTCTAGGAGGTGGGGGTCACCTTAGTTCCTCCCTCCCCAAAAAAAAAAGGATTTTGAGCTACGGGGAAAATTTGGGCTTGTTCTTGAATTCCCCTTTCTCCTTTCTCATGCAGTTCTGTCCCCAAGGGCAGACCGGGGTGTGCTGGAATATCTCTGCTCACCCATCGTGCTTGGTCCCTCCCTGTCCATACCTGCAGGTCCCAAGCTGGGCTTGCTCCTCCCTGCAGTGGCCCAAGGCAGGAATTCAGATGCTGCTCCTTCAATTTCACTCCGTGTCTCCTGCCTTTGACTACTTGCCAGATCTAACTCGAGTCATTAGCGAGCGTCACTGCAGCAATTATGGCACTTTTTGGCTGCCATTCATAAAGCCACTAACGGGAACAATTAAGCACTGAGAGGTGTCAGCCTTCACCTCCACCACCTGTTCCTGCCAGCCACCGGCTGCTGGAAGGTGCCTACAACAACGCAGGGCAGAAGGGCAGGGCAGCTCCCTGGTCTGTCCCCTCCCAGACCCTTTGCTGGCTCTGGTGTACTCACACGTGGAGGGCAGGTGGCATCTTCATGGGATGGACACAGTGTGAGGGCTGGGCTTCCTCCTGGTGCCCAGCATGGAGCGGGGAAAGCAGGCACGGCTGGGGAAAGGGACAGGATTTGGTGCAGCATCTTCCTCCTGGAGCAGGGAGTGCTTAATGATCTGTGCTCAGGGAAGGACAAACCCTCCCCTTCAGAAGGATGCAAACACTGCCTGCTGTGCCAGGAGAAGGCTGTGCTGCAGTTATCTCGGGCAGCAGCCGCTCTGTGTTTTTGTCAGGGCTGGGCTGTGCATCCAAGGTGTCTCCATTCTCTGCACAAAGCCCAGCAGAACCAGCAGCCTGTGCTGCAGAGCTGCCAGTGCTCTGCCTTCTGTGCCAGAGGGAGAGCTTGGCAGATCATCTCTGCTGGGTGGGGGCTGCAGAAATCAGCTCAGGGAAGGGCTGCCCTGATCCAAGGTGCACAGCTCATCTTTGAAAGCCACGTGGGGCTGTTGGGCAGCTTAAGACAATTCTGCAGTTTTGGGAGGGTGAAGAGTGAGGCCTTGAAAAGTTTTGCAGTCTGAGCTGCAATCTCACCTTGGCTCTTCTGTTCTGAATGTTTGGGATCTTATTGGAAGGCAATGGCACTGATGGAAAGCTCTGTTCTTTTGTTCACAGAATCCCAAAATATTAAGGGTTGGAAGAGACTTTAAAAATCATTTGGTCCCAACTTCCCCCTGCCATGTTCAGGGAGACTTCCCACTAGACTCAGGTGCTCAAGGACTTGTCCAACCTGGCCTTGGACACTTCCAGGGATGGGGCATCCACAGCCTCCCTGGGCAACCTGTGCCAGTACCTCTCCATCCCTACAGTGAAGAATTTCCTCCTGGTATCTGGTCTAAATTTCCATTTGTACCCATTCCCCCTTGTCCTATGACTACAGTTCCTGACAGAGGCCCTCTCCAGCTTCCCTGTGGCTCCTTCAGGTGCTGGAAGGTGCTGGAAGGTCTCCACACAACCCAATCTTCTCCAGGAAGGTGCTCCCATCCTCTTGTCAAGTTCATGGCCTCCTCTGGCCTTGCTCCAACACTAAGTTGTTGGGAGAAGGGGAAGGTCCTGCAAGGATGGGATTCACCCACAAAGCTCAGACATGGGAGAGGGGTGAGTTAACCCAGGGGGACAGGGACAGTGGTGGCCTAAATGCCAGGAGAGCCACCAGCCTGCTTTGTTTGGGATGATTCCTGTGTCCATGCAGCCCTCACAGCCTGCAGCTTCTAGGGATCACAGAACCATGGAGTCATACAGTGGTTTGGGTTGGAAGGACCCTTCAGGATCACCTAATCCCAGCCTCTGGAAGGCTGGAATTGATTCTGACCAGCCCTGCCTGCAGAGCTGGGCAGCTGCCAGTTGCTGCTGGTGTTCCCAGCTCTGGATTCACATCGTGACCTGCGAGCACTGCAGCTCCACGTGGGCTTTGGCCTGAGCTTCAGGGTGTCTCCAGTCTGCAGCAAGGTTTTGGTGCTGCCAGACATGGGCAGAGAATTCTGTGTGCATGTGAAAGCTGGGTTTATGGCTTGTAATTATCTCGTACCCATCCTTAGAATAATTATAGCTCCTCCATTATTAATAGCTGGAATTCCAGTCCTCGTCATAGATCACAAAATGGAGAGGAAGCTCAAGCCGGGGTTTGCATAATGTACCTTGGCCTAAATTGAGTAATTGGTAAAATGGTGAAAATTGTTCGTTTTTCCCTCATTCCTTGGTGCTGGAATTAGTGAGATATTAGTGCAATTAGCCAGTGCTTCCATTTGAGGCTGCAATCATTTGGTTTGTAATTTAGAATAAATGTAAAAGCCCACTTATGCTTCCAAAAGGATTATTTGTCCTGTTTAAAAGTATCTAATGGGGTGGCTGTCATCTAAGCAAGATACATTTGACCCATTTCAATTTGTTTCCCTTTTAATCTGCTATCTGTTTTCCGGGATCTTTTTTTAATAAAAACATAAAGAAGAAGTGGGTGAGGGAGACCAAAGAGGGAGAGAATAGAGGCGTTACAGATCCGGAGTTTATCACAAGCCAAAGTAACTCGAAATCAAGGCTGTTAAACTGCAGAAAGCAATAAAAAGAAAACACTATTTGGAATCGTTTAAAGGGCCGAGTGCCTTGTCAATGGAAGGTTGCTCTGTTTGACTGCTTCTTAATGGCTTCTCTGAGGCAATCTGCAGCTCCTGCAGGAATGGGGGCTGCACTGCTGCTGCTGCAGGAAGGAGGGCTGCACTGCTGCTGCTGCAGCGCTGCTGCGGGGCAGGGCTGGGCTCCCTGGGGAGCTGGGCAGCACTGCTGAGGTGGGGAAATGCAGTACCAAAGAGGACAAAGAGGAAAGGAGATGGATTTAAACACCAAAGTGGGTTAAAGTTTTAAAGAACATCATAAATGTTGGAATCCTGGATGAGGCGGTGGGCACGGAGCGTGGATGCGTTGCTGCCTGTAGGGCTGTGGGCAGATCTGTGCCCAGTTCAGTCACAGAACCAACGGAAGGGTTTGGGTTGCAAGGGACCTTAAAGCTCATCTCATTCCACCTTCCACTGTCCCAGGCTGCTCCAAGCCCTGTCCAGCCTGGCCTTGGGCACTGCCAGGGATCCAGGGGCAGCCACAGCTGCTCTGGGCACCCTGTGCCAGGGCCTGCCCACCCTCCCAGGGAACAATTCCTGCCCAATCTCCCATCCAGCCCTGCCCTCTGGCACTGGGAGCCATTCCCTGTGTCCTGTCCCTCCATCCCTTGTCCCCAGTCCCTCTCCAGCTCTCCTGGAGCCCCTTTAGGCCCTGCCAGGGGCTCTGAGCTCTCCCTGGAGCCTTCTCCTCTCCAGGTGAGCACCCCCAGCTCTCCCAGCCTGGCTCCAGAGCAGAGGAGCTCCAGCCCTGGAGCATCTCCCTGGCCCCTCTGGACTCACTCCAGCAGCTCCAGGTCCTCCTGATGTCCCACCCCTCATCATCCATCCCACCATGCCCTTCCATTTCTCCAGTGGAGAACAGAGGGACTCACAATATTTTTTTCCTCCTGGAGCCTGAGCATCCTTTCTACAAAGGTCTGATTTGCAGCTCCTGTCTCTGTCAGGCCCTGTGTTACTGCCTGGAGAGAAACCAGCTGGGGCTCTGGGGTGAAGTCCCTGCTCTTTTGGGAAAAAATGGCTTGTTCAGAGAAGCTGGCTGTGCCTCTGCTCCAAATGTCTCTGTGCTTGACCGCCTCTTCTGCTCCCTGCCATAGTTCAAGCTGGGTTCAGTGAACCCTTCCTGCCAGGAAAACCTCTGATTAGAGCGTGGCACTGAGGTACAGTGGCATATTTGTGCCACCCATTAACATCCCAGCAAGGCAGTTGCTGCCTCAGAATTACTTGGATTTATGGGAACACTTAATCTGGATCTTGCAAGTGACTTTTACATCTGCAGCAGCACAGGCTGAGCATGAATCTTCCTGAGCCTCAAGGATAAATAGGACCGAGTCCCTCTTATCCCTGTAAAACATGACCTTTCTCCTCTACCAGATGCCAACAAACTCAATGCTGTTGTAGAAGGTCAAACTTCTCTTTTTTTCTCTGTCCTGACAGTGGAAAGGGTCTGTCCTTTGGGACCAGACCTGTGACATGTCACTTGGTTTAGTTCAGTGCTCAGCCTCCTTGTGCATACAGCAGAGCTCAACAGCCCAGAAACTGCTCCAACACCACCCCAGCATTCCCACAGCTTTGCCCTCTGGGCTTTGCAGGGTCTGCACCCTGGGCATGGCATTTCTGCCAAGCTTTGCTCCAAGCTGCAGGATCCCTGGCACAAACTGCCCATGTTATCAGCTGATCTCCAAGCTCCCCCGGGATGTGGTGGGAACTTTGCATTGCTAACTCTGCTGGCCAAGGTGCCACCCCCCCGGGGGGCTCCCAGCTCTGGTTGTCACTGGTTGTCACTGTGTCCCCACACAGACACTCACAATTGATTAGGGCCTCCGGATAAACTGCATTGAGCCTTTTGTTCTTTATCTGACAAAGGCATTGGGAAGGAAGAGGAGAGTGCACAGAGCCGCTCCCAAGGAGTTGTTAAGGATGCGTTGTTATCTGAGAGGTCTCATTGATATATCTGTGATGCTTTGTGTGCCTGGGAGCTGAACAAGGCAGGGCTGTAAGTGGAACCTGAGGAAAACCAGTGTAAGAAAACACTGTGTGTGGTGTCAGGGGGAAAGCGTGCTGGGTTGGGTCAGCTGGAAAACTGGAGCTCTGTGGCTGTGAGCGAGCCCTGGCTGGGGCAGCACACACATCCCGAGGATGCTGCCGAGGGAAGGATCCCATGTTACCTGCTGCTCCTTCTCCCCAGCTTCCTGCTGCTCTCTGCTCCTTTGGAGAGGGATAGCAGAGCTCCATCCCTGATGTTCCAGCTGTCTCCAGCGGCTGTAGGGCTGCTGAACAACCGTGCTGGCCATAAATCTGATCCAAAGCTCGGGAGCTTTACTGTGACGCTGTTGTTGGAGCAGTTAATGGTCGGAGGGTATCATTTTATCTATTGATTTCAGCAGCAGTCCCCTGGGGAAAGCTATTGCTGTGGTGTTAAATAAATGAATATGATCCTTCCTCACTCCCTGAGTAGCAGCAGCAGACATTTCAGGAGCTGCTCCTCTCGCTGCAGGTGTGTGCAGGAGAACCTGGATCCTGTGGAATTGTGCACTGCTCCTATGCTGGGATGTCCTTTGGGAGGCCACTAAAAACATTTCAGGAATCTTGGGCTGGAGAGGGACTCATCAAAAGGGCAGGTAGTGGTGGGACAAGAGGAAATGGCCTAGAAGGAGGGCAGCATTAGATGGGATACTGGGAGAAAATCCTTCCTTGTGAGGGTGCTGAGGCCCTGGCACAGGTTTCCCAGAGAAGCTGTGGATGGCCCATCCCTGGAAGTGTTCCAGGCCAGGTTGGACAGGATTTGAAGCAATCTGGGATAGTGGAAGGTGTCCTTGCCCATGGCAGGGGGTGGAACAGGGTGGCCTTTTTGGTCCCTCCCAGGAAAACCACTCTGGGATTCCATTATTTATATACATGGATCAATATCTAGGGTGGGATATAGATTATTTCAGCCACTTGAATTCCATTGCCTTTGCCATGCCCCTTTAGATCCTTTCTGGCACTGAAATGGGATGTGCACCAGAGGAATATGGCAAGTTGTTGGTAAAAGCTTGTCCTGTGAGCTGCACCTGGAAGCAGGCAGAGATAAGGTCATGGACCTCACCTTGCCACAGCTGCCTGGGCATCTTTTGGTGCTGTGGGCTTTGGGCCAGTTTATTTTTAATCAGGAGTTGTCGGGACATGAATGAGAGGAGGTCCAAGGCTTCTGTCTGGAGATGGCAGCTCTGGCTTTCCCAGCTCCATGCTGCTCCAGGCTGAGTTTCCCTTGGAGCTGTATCTGCTGGTTTTCCCCTCTGTGCAGAGCTGCTGCAGCCTGGAGTCTGTCATTCAGCTTTTTCCTCCCTTGTGTCCATGGGGACCCTGCCAGGGAGGCTGCTGGCAGCAGTGTCATCAGTGATCCCAGCCCACTGCTGACACACAGTCATGGAGCTGTTTAGGCTGGAAACAGACCTTGGAGATCACTGGCTCCAACCAATCACCCAGCACTGCCAGGCCACCACTAAAGGACATGGTGACCTCCAGAGCAGAGCTGGAGGGGCAGATCTGGCTCTGCCACCATCAGGTGCTGGTGATGCTGTAAATCCCCTGACCAGGACACGACAGCCTGGCTGCGTGGAAGGCTCCAGCTCTCAAGGTAAACATTGCTTTCTAGCAAACAATCCATATTTCAGTCAGAAAGGGTCAGGATTGTGACAGCACGTCTCTACCCCAGGCTGGAGAAAGGGAGAGCATCATTTCTGCTGTTTTGGGGGCCACCTGTGGGGCACAGATGGCTGCAAGGAGACACCAGGATTGTTCCTGCCTGCTCTGGATCTCCAACCTCCCTCTCCTCAGGCAGCCACATGCTTTCTGCAGGCTGAGGTGGTTTGCTGCTGCCCAGACTGGAGCAATGAAGCAGTTCCTGTCAGTTAGAATATCAATTAAACCCACTGCAGCCTGGTAAGTCCCACCCTGAGACACCTGGGCATGGACAAACAGCCAGGCCTGCCATTGAAGTGGCTCTCGAGCCAGCACAAGGAAATCTGCTGTGCAATGCTGAGCAGAAACTGGAGAGCTGGAGCACTTCCAGCCCAACAGGCTGTGGGGTGGGAGCTGAGACTGGTGTGAAGATGGAACCCTCTGGTGTTCTGGGCACTGGGGAGCCTTTGCTGTGCTTGGGAAAGGCTTAAATAACTCATTTTGAAGCTGCATCCCCAGGGTTTCCCTGTGTGTCACGTAACACCATCCCTGCAGTCCCAATCCGCAGCATGAGGCTCCTCTCTTACAGGAGCAGCTCTGTTTCACTGCTATAATGACAAAATGGGATGAAATTGTGTGTTTCAGGCCAGCAAAGTGATCCTGCTTCCATTCCTCAGTGAAGTGGGACTGTGTTGGATTTGACAGAAAGGCACTGCCAAGCACCCAGCAATGCACATGGCTGGGTTTGAGCTGACTTGATTTTAAACCCTTCTAAAAATCCTTTCTCACCATAAGGAAATAGGGAAATCTGGTTGTGAAGAATCCAGCTGATTGCTGCAGGTCCTGCTTTTCTTGTTTATCCCAAGTTATTTGCTATATCTGGCCAAATCCCCCCACCTGTGTTCAGTCTCTGTGATTGAAGCCTTCAGGTTGAGGCTGGTGAAGATGGAAGGAGTGGGAATGGTCAAAAACCTGCAGGATAGGTAGGGATAATGTGTGAGGGGCAGAGTGAGTGGAATCCCCTGGGCTAGGCACCAATGCAGGGATTATTTAGTACCCAAAGCTGCCACTGTGAACCTTCACAGAGCAAAGAACATCAGCCACAAGCCTTCCCCCTTCTCTCCAGTGCAGCACCAATCTCAGGTCAGTATCTCCGTGCCCTTTTATATCCAGTGTTTGCTCCCATGGGTATTTACTCCTCTAGAAATGTATTAATGGAGCTAATCTTAAAGCATATCCAGAAATACAACTTGAGATGGATTTTTTTTTTTCCCTTTAACAAAGATGAAGCTTTTATATAGACGGGGAAAAGAGAAGGGAAGTGAAATGTTCAGTGACTAATGATCCTCATCAATATTCATGAGAGTTAGTAGCATTCCAAGATTTAAAATAAAGGAAGAAAGAGAGAAAGGCATTGACTCCTTTAGAAGCTAAATAAAATATTTAGGCTGACCTGGAGATAAGTGTGCTGGGTCGTTGTTGCTGTCAGCTCAGACCAGTGTTCAATCCTGGAGCTTTCAAGGGGGGAGCTGAGCTGTGGGTGGATTTTTTTACACCAGGGAAAGGACTGGGTGGGCTCCCACAGCAGCAGAAGCCTTCAGCTGAGGGTTAAGCTGCTGTGGCACCTCCCAAACGTGCAGGGAACAATCCCTGCCCCAGGAGCCTGCTCCCTTAGCCAACCATGGCCTGGGTGTGGAATTGCATCCCAGGGGTTGCTCACAGCCAGGCTGGGATCAGGTGTGGCCTGTCCCAGGTGAGTCCCAGCTCACTCTGTCCCCCAAAGGGCTCCTGTCCCTGCCATTCCCTGCAGTCAGGCTGCTCTTTGGGGCAGGGGATGGCCTGAAGGGCTGGCTTGGAGGGTGCAGTGGACATCAATGGATCTAAAGCAGCTGCAGGGCTCAAGTGCCTGCTGAGAATATCCTTCCTCCAGATGCAGATATTGGGGAGCTGATTTGCTGTTGTGGGAGGTGTCTCCTGATCTGTTGTGCTGTTTTTCTTCCTTCTTGCCCATCCCTGCCCCCAGACAATCACCCCAAGTGTACCTCACTTGAAGGCAAAGTTTTAGACCTCTCAAGATACTTGTAAATAGATGGGGGAACCTCAATCCTTCCCCATCTCAGTTTTGTGTCAGCTGGGTGGGAGGAGAAGGAAAACTTCTGCAGAGAAACAGCTGAAACACAGGTTTGTGAGGATGTAACTCTGCATGTGTGGCAGTGATGGTGGAGAAAGACAGAACACCAGGACCTTAACAAACAGATTTAACTGCAGACAGAGCACTCCAAACCTGGGAGAAAGCCTTCCCCCACCTTTTGCACGTCTCCTCTCCTACATCCTTTTCCTTTCTGCTTCTGCAACTTGCCCTTGTCTCCCTCTGCCTCTGAGGCTGCTCCTTTTCATTTTGAGCCATCCCTTCCCTCCTCCGAGTGACAGCTGTCCCACCCCTGCCGAGGTCCTTTGCCCTTGAGACCATCTTTGATCTGTGCCCTGATAGAAGGGCCCAGTATTGACTTTGGCTGCAGCTTCATTAAGAGGCAGCCTCATTTGTCAACTTGTTTGTTTCCAGAGCTGCCTGGGAGAAGGCAGAGCTTGCATCCCCTCAGAGCCGAGCATGGCCAGAGTCCGGAATTAACTCCCTTCCCAAGGGTTTCCATCAAGGTCATTGCAGGTGGCCCTGCACAGTTCTCTCCTCCTCATTAATCGGTGCCAGCGAGGTTTTAAGCAATGTTAACTCCAGTGGGAGTGTGCATGGGAGATCTGCCCAGGCTCTGGGGGCTGCAAGAACCCGGGGACAGGTGTGTTGGTTAATCCAGTCTGCTCCTAGGGGAATCAGAGCCCTGGATGAGCTCTCAGTGGTGAGATCCTTGCAGGGGGTTCTCTAGCTCTGGCTGTGTAAGGATTGTGAGTAATGAAGATGAATTTCTGCTGTCAGTTGTCATCAGGTGGCTCATCTGCCAGGAACAGCCTCTGGTTGCAGTCCAGGTGTTCAGGTGGGTGAGGTGAAGGAGTTACCCAGGCTTTCCTGAGCTGCTGGTGGTCAGTGCACAAAGCACTGAGGAGGGTTTGCTTGGAGGGTTTGCCCTCTGCAGGGGTCACCTCCCTGCACTGCAGGTGCCCATGGCAGGGAGCTCACCTGGTGCCAGGTACAGAGGTGCCAGTGATGGATGTGCCCCATGGGCTGGTCCTTGGGGAACTGGGGGGAAACAATCTTGCCCTACAATCACATGGAACTCTAAACTTTGGCACTCCCAGGGTTGTTTAGGGATTTAGATTGGCTTTGCACAACAGCCCTGGGAAGGAGAGGCTCACAGCAGTGCAGGCAGGGCATCACAGAATCAAGGAATTATGGAATGGTTTGGGTTGGAAGGGGCCTTAATGCCCATCTTGTTCCAATCCTCTGCCATGGGCAGGGACACATTCCAATATCCAGGCTGCTCCAAGCCCCATCCAGCCTGGCCTTGGGCACTGCCAGGGATCCAGGGGCAGCCACAGCTGCTCTGGGCACCCTGTGCCAGGGCCTGCCCACCCTCCCAGGGAACAATTCCTGCCCAATATCCCATCCAGCCCTGCCCTCTGGCACTGGGAGCCATTCCCTGTGTCCTGTCCCTCCATCCCTTGTCCCCAGTCCCTCTCCAGCTCTCCTGGAGCCCCTTTAGGCCCTGCCAGGGGCTCTAAGGTCTCTCCAGAGCTTTCTCCTCTCCAGGTGAACACGCCCATCTTTCCCAGCCTGGCTCCAGAGCAGAGGAGTTCCAGCCCTGGAGCATCTCCATGGGCTGCTCTTGCCTCACTCCAGTTGGTTCATGTCCTTCCAATGATAAGGACTCCACAGCTGAAGGCAGAGTTGCTGGTGGGGTTTTGTCTGAGAGGGGCAGAACCCCTTCCCTCAGCCACGTGTCCCAGTGCTCAGGGCCAGAGCAGAGCATGGAGCTTTGCTGCTGGGGGCAGGTGCTGCAGCACAGGGCATTTCCAGCCCTGTCTGACACTGCAGGAGAAGCAGGTGAAGACAAAAAGCCAAACTTCACTGGGGTCCAGCTTCCTGCAGACCCTGAAGTCCCCTGCCCTTGTGAGGAAGGGTCTGGTGAGGCTGTTTCCATATTCCTGAGCAGGAGGTGTGGGAGCACCAGCCCAGCCTGGGAAGGAAAGCAGCTCAAAAAACAGAAGTTCCACAGCTCGGCTGTGCTGCAAGGGTTAAAGCTCTTTGAGTGCTGGGTACTTCCACACTCCTGACAGCACAGAGGGAGCTGAGGGAAAGATGTTCCTGGCTGTTGCCAGGGGCATTTTGCTCCAGCAGGTCCCGAGGTGGTAAGGCAGCAATAATTGTGCAGCTCCACGTGGGCTGCGCTGGGACCTGCAGCGGGGGAGCACGGAGCAAAGCCAGGGAGAATTCTGACTGTGGTGGCAGGAATGGCCCAGGGATTAGAGAGCAGGTTGTAAGAGGAGAGACTGGAGGAGGTAAATTTATATAGTCTGGAGGAGGCTCAAGGGGAGACACGACCAGAGTCTATAAATACACGCAGAAATAGAAACCAAGGGAGGAAATTATTCAGAAAGAGGGAGGACAAGGAGCAGTGCCTGAAGCAAAGAAAGAAAAGTTTATTCTGGGTCTTGCATGGAGGGATTACACTTTTCAGCAGCCAGCAGCTGGCTGGGATGGGGTCCCAGCCCTGCCAAGCTCCTGCTCTGCTCCCCACCCCTCTGATGCCTCACGGAGCTGGATTCTCCCCCTCCTAACACAGCCCCACCTCGTTTCTTCCCTGCCAGCCATCTCACACGGGTTTCTGGCACCCAGCCTCCCCAGCATGCCTTCGAAGGTTTAATAGAACAGATTGAGATGCACTTGGGCTTGTGGCTTGACAACTGGCTCCCCTTGGACAGGAACATTTGCCTTCTCTGGGTGACAATGCTTTGAGACCGTCGCCTTAGGCACTGTGGCTCATTGCTAGTCATCTCTCCAATGAATAATACACAGGCCTGAATGTCTGTCTGCATACATCTTCCTTTTCTGTAGGATAATTTAATGTTATCTTTGGGCCTCCTGCTTCAAAGATGAAGAGATTACTTCAAACCTGCAGCCCCGCAACCACAGCCATTGGTTTCAAACGTCATTAAGTTTCATTATAACAAATAAACACTCCGATGACATTTATAAGTTACCAGAGAGCACAGAAACACAAATATGAAGCAGATAAACTGCATTTGATCCAAATAATTACTGCAGGCAATATTGAGCTTAGGCTGAGCTGGCAGGCGGGTGCTGGGTAATTTATAGGTGTCCGTAAGGCACTGTGGTGCACGTGGCTTCTCAAAAATGATGATGATGGTTATGTGTGTCTCTCTAAAGCCTCAAACAGGTTATTTTCCTGCCTCCTAGAAGGCAGGGAGCTTTTCCTCAAGCCAGAAATGGACGAGGCACAGGCAACTGTTACTGTTTGGGGACTTTCCTCTCGCCATTTGTCAGGATTTTAGCCTGAGAAGGGACCTGCATTTCAAGTTTGCTCTGATTTAAGCTGCAAAAGAGCCTTATTTTTTTTATTTATGTATTTGTTTGTTTATTTTTCCTTAGGGATATTTATCCCCACTGCGGGTAAGTTCTCAAGAGTGAGGAAACCTTGGGGAGAGATTTGCACTGATTTACTCCAAGAGAGTAAATTCTATACTCAGAGAATAATGTAATATTAGAATACACCGACTTGGAAGGGATCTACAAGGATCACCGAGCCCAACTCCTCGTTAATGATAATGAATTCCTTTCATTTTGACTCTCAGCTTTGCACTACCAGCTCTGAACCCTGAGCAAGGCTCCTCTACCAGCAAACCAGGTGGGAAAGCATTTCCTGCAGCTGTCCCCCAAAACCTGAGTGAAAGGGGGTTTGTTGCTGTGCTGGTGGTGTGAGCTCTCCCAAAGCTTTCCCTCTACTCTGGGCTGAGATCACATCATCCCTAAGTGACCCCAGCCGGGTTTGTCATTCCCAGTCCTGAAGGCAGGGCCCGGGAGGGGGGTCAGGCACAGCTGAGTTTATTGACAAGCATCTCTCATTACCTGCTAATTAACACAGCAGGCTGCAATGTGCTAATCCGCTCTTGGACCGGGGTTTTACACCAGGCAGCCATTGACTCTGCAGTGGGGGCTATTGAGAAGGAGCTGGTGACAAAACAAACAGCAAAATCCGCGTTAAATAATCCGAGTCCCCTCCAGGCATGAGCCATCCCTTCTCCTCAGCAGGGAAAGGGAGAAGCCACGGGGGCTGTTGGCAGTGACAAGGCACAGCCCCTGCCCTGTGCCCCCTCCCAGGGCTGCACCTGGGCTGATAAAGCAGCTGCAGGGCTGTAAATATTGACTGGGTCCACTTTGCCTCTCATTTTTCGTGGTTCTTGTCTTTTCTGGGTAAAACCTAGGTAAAAAGCATCAGCTGGTTGCTGTCGGCAGTGGTGCAGGTCACTGGCCTCTTCCCTGATGGATAAATGCACTTTCTAGGTGTTTCCTTGGCTCTGGGGATAGTGTAGCCAAGATTTTCATGGAGGGGAGCTTTTATGAAGCTTCCACATATAGACAGAGATGTATGTGAATTTTTAAGCACCTTCCTGGGATAACAAGATGGGCACGTGTGTGAAACATTTCCTGCTCAGAGATGATCTGCTCCCTGTCTGTTCATCTCAGCATCTCCAACCCCTCCTGCCTTCCCCCTGCCACTTTTTTTTTATGTGTCTATTGAATATATTTCACTTTAGGCTGTTTTTCAGAATAATTTGTTTTAATTTTAAATATGAATCTTGCATGTGTAAAAAAAAAAATGCACATATTTACAACCACATCCACTTGTAAAAATCCAAACAAACAATAATTATAGCAGAAACCTGCTAATTCTCACCCCACTCCATCTTCAGAGCTGATAATTCAGGCAGCACAACCCCGAGCAATCCCGCCCTGCTCTGGTAAACATCAGGAGCTGGAGTGAGTCCACAGCCTGCTCTGCAATATCCCAGAGCTCATCTGGCCAGGAGCTCCCCCAAAAGCCACCCAGGTGATGTTTCATGCAGACAGAAGCTTCTCAGCCTTCCAGGGCAATAATAAGATTTATTCCTGCCTTCTTTTCCCTTAATCCGTGTGCTTTTGTGCCACCAAGATGTTTCTTGTTCAGGGAAATATCTGGTAGGGGAATCTTTGGTGGTAGCACTTCCAACACTTGCAGAGATGGGAACACCCTGCAAAGGGACTCTTTGGATGAATTCTCCAATCTATACAATGTCTCACCAGTCTATAGCAAGACTAGTTAAAATTATCTTGAGAAGGAGCAGAATTTTCCACTCATTTTAATATTACAGAATCCCAGAGCAGTTTGGGTTCGAAGGGGCTTTAAAGATCACGCAACCACCCTTCCATGTGCAGAGACTGTAACATTAAATATCTGCATTTTCTGTCCTGAGCTGCATCTCCATTCTGATTTCTCCCCGTGCCTCAAAGCGTGCGATAACAGATTTTGAAAAACGAGGCTGGGAGTGAAACATGGTGCGACCCAAGGCAAGCTCTTTGCTCTAATTTTCCACCCTGTGAACTGCACAACTTCCAGTTGCCTCTCTTCCTGGGAGCAGAGCCAGACTTTGAAATCTCCAAATCGTTTGTGAAATGGATTATTCATCCTTCTCGTTTTCCTACGGACCAGTGTCCTCTGTGCCCTCTAACTCAAAGATGAGCTGAGATTTAAAGGACTCTATTTCAAAAGAGCAGCCCTGATCTGGGAACAAAGGGTGGGCACAGGGGATGCACTTGGATTGACTGTAATCCAGGAGAGGGGGATCACCTGAGAGATTTCAGAAGGTCACAAGGGATAAAATCCTTAAGGGTTTTATCTGGGAGACTTGGTGCAGGCAGGCTGCTGCCTGCTGGTTTGCACATCCACTGTTATTTTTAGGAGGAAAAGTTCCTTTTTCCTCTCTGCTGGTTCAAGTGGGAGGTTTTAGGTCCCAGGAGTGTCTGTGCAAGGCTCCTGTGGCTGGGGACCTGCCACCTCCTTTCTGAACTACAAGTAGTTATCATCCAAACAGCAGCTGGGGAGAGAGCTGCTTGCCTGGAATTACTGGAGCAGGAGCATCCCCTGCTCTGTTCTCCTCCCCTGAGCCCATGGGCCTGGCCCTGGGGAGCTGTGTCAGGACACTGCACCTTGACAGGAGAACAAATGGTGATTTCTTGTTGTGCCAGGGCTTCCTCAGGAGCACCACTAACAAAACATTCCTTGGAGGCATTGGGAGTGTTCAGTGGAGCCGGGCCTGCAGGTGGATCAGTGTGAGGAAATCTCCTCTTCTCTTGTATCCATCAGGGATTAGTGCTCAATGCCTGCCCAGGGTTCCCAGTGTCTCTGGAGCAGCTGCTGGTGCCCTGTCCTTGTTCCCAGCAAGGACAGGCAGCATCCTGTGCCCTGAGCAGCCTTGGCAGAGGCTCAGAGCTTACAGCTGCTCTTGGAGAGGGAGCCCAGGCACTTGGGATGAGGGGCTGGCCCCACCCAGGGCGTGGGGAAGCTCTCACACCTGTCCCCTCTGCCACAGCTTTAGTGACACCACCAGCTTTGCCTCTTGCTGTCCCTTCAGTCCCTCTGACCCCCTGCCACACCTCACCTGCTTTCCCCCCTCCTCCTGTGCTGGCCCCTGGGTAAAACACCACCTAATCCAGTTTGCTGCCTCTGCCTCCAACCCTGCAAAAGTCCTGTGTGCCCCAAAGCAGGCATTCCAGCTCTCCTTGTCCCATAGGAGATAATGCTGCCTGCTCCAGGGCTTGGTGTTATCTGGGCAGCAGGTGAGAGAGGGGCAGCCAGGAACCATCCAACGAGTCTGGAGCTATTCACGGAGTCTGGAGCTATCCATGGAGTCTGGAGTCATCCGGGGAGCCTGGAGCCATCCATGGAGTCTGGAGTCATCCACAGAGCCAGGAGCTATCCATGGGGCTTGGAGCTATCCATGGAATCTGGATCTATCCAGGGAGTCTGGAGTCATCCAGGGAGTCTGGAGCCATCCATGGAGTCTGGAGCCATCCATAGAGCCTAGAGCCATCCAGGGAGCCTGAAGCCATCTACAGAGCCTGGAGCCATCCATGGAGCCAGGAGCCATCCAAGGAGCCAGGAGCCATCCATAGGGCCTGGAGCCATCCATGGAGCTGGAATATTCAGCATGATCCAGTCCATAAGGTCATTTGAGTGCTGCATTTTGGCACCTCAGTGCAGTGCATTCGTTTGTTTCCTATCAGTGCAGGTCCCAGGAACAGGCATTTAATCTCACAAGAGGTAATTCTCCAGGCTGCTGCTGGGAAGAGTTTGCTAATAAATATCCCAGGGTAAGGATACTCTTACACCTTTCCCAATTGGCAGCTAATAACAGAGCAGCCGATGACATTTCAGCCCTTTCTGCATGGCTGATCAAACCCCTCACAGTGACTTTGAAAGCAGTGCTGGGGCTTCATGTGGGTATCAAAGCCAGCAGAGCACTCAATAGTTCAGATCTCTTGCCTGTGTGACTAATAGACAAAAAGATCTCTGAAAGGTTTAATATCTTACTCAAAATTTCCCTGTTTCCTGTTTGAAGCTACTTAGTGGACACAGTGGGATGTTGGTGGTTCCTCTCAAAGCAGAGCTAGGAAAATAGCTGAGATCATTGCAGGATGAGCTCAGCTCAGCACGTGGGCTTGCTGGGAGCTGGGCATGGCCAGGACACAGCACGTTCCCAGAGGCCAGGCAGGAGGGCAGAGCACTGGCTTTGCACCTTGAACTCTGCTCTGGCAGCTGGCATTAGGACCACAGGATCATCTCATTTAAAAAAGATTTGAGATCATCAAGTCCAACCCTCAACCCAGCACCCGCAGCATGTTCCCCACTAAGTCATGTCCCCAGGTGCCACATCCACACATCTTGTAAACACCCCAGGGATGGGGACCACACCACAGCCCCTTCCAAGGCTTTGCAACCCTTTCTGTGAAGAGCATTTCTCTAAATTATCCAACCTAAGCCTCCCCTGCTGTGATTTGAGGCCGTTTCCTCTTGCCCTGTCCCTTGTTCCATGGAAGCAGAGTCTGATCTGGCTGCACTCTCCTGTCAGGGATTTGTAGAGAGGGAGAAGGGCCCCCCTGAGCCTCCTTTCCTCCAGCCTCCCTCAGCCTTTCCTGGTGCTCCAGATTCCTTTCATTGCTTTTCCTGGGCATCTCTTGGACTTTGGTTTCACCTCAGTGCATCCCACACCTTCCCCTCTGAGCTGCACAGGTGCCTGGGGTCAGTGGGGACCCCCAGGCTGTGCTTCCAGGGGAAGCCTCATCCCCCTGTGTGTCTGTGGGTGAGCAAGGCACAGAGCTCAGCTCCTGCTTCCCTCTTGGAGCAGGGACACCTCTGCCAGGTCACACAGCACCACTCCACACACCTGAGTCAGCCCTTGACTCAAGGAGCTGGGCTTTGGTTTCTTTCAAGTTGAATAATTCAGCACCGAGGCCACGTGAGCCAGACTTCACAGTCACACTAAAAAAGGCCAAAATGACATTTTTGTTCAAACTGATTTGATTTTATTTTCTCCCCAAGGAAGCCAAATCTAAAAAAAAAATGGAAATCTTATGCAAGGGCTGAACTCAAGCTACCTCTCCTTCCAATTTGTGCCATGAAGCCCAAGGAGGTGGGGTGGCCATCACCAGCAAGGGGCTCTCCCATGGGGAGGCTGGTGCACATCTCCTCACTGAGGACAGCATCACTGGTGCCATCCCTCCTGGGGACCCACAGCTCTTTAACTTCTCTGATGGTGTAAAAAAAGCTCATCTCTGTCCTTGTCTGGAGAAATCCTTGCCCCTGGGAACACGTGGCTCCTTCTTTCCTTCCTGTTCCATGTGCTCAGCCAGGCTCTGGGCTCCAGCTCAGTGCAGGACTGGGGGTGTCTCCCAGCAGGGAGGGAATTGGGATGCAGGCAGGTAATGAGCAGCTCTGCTGCCTGCACAGCTCTTCCCTGTGCTTCCCCACTACTGACAATTCCAGAGAGCTTTGTAAATAATGTAAGGCTTTTGTCTGCTTGCTTTTCCTGCTCATCTGAAAATCAATGCAGATGCGTGTTCTGGAGCACGATGGGCCCTGTGCAGGGGGCTCAGTGTCCTTGGCTCCAGGGAGGGGACCCAAAGGAGAGCTGAGAGCCAGCCTGTTTGTCACAGGGCCACAGCAGGAGCTCAGTGGGGCGGTGCAGAGCCAGGCCCTGGCCATCTCTTCCCAGTCCTCTCCATGGCTAAGAGACAGCTCCACCTCCAGGCACCATGCCACAAGAAACCAGCCCCGAGCTGGGCTGAAATGCCCTGATTTCCCATCAGGTGGGATCTGCTTGGTCTGAAGAGGGACCCTCCTGGGATGTTGTGTAGGATTACAGTGTCACACAGCAGCCCCTTGATCATCCTCCTACCAGGAATCGTGACAGCTCCAAGCTGAGGGAAGGACCAGCTCTTCCCACTGAGGGACAAGGAGAATGTCCCACCACTCCTAATCACCAGGCCTTTCATTTCAGAGCAGTAATATTTTGACAAGAAGCTCACAGTCCTCCTTCTCCACTTCTGTGCTCTCCTCAACAAAAAGAACTAATTCTTTTCAGAGCACAATGGACATTCAAAGCTTCACTTACATAAAAGCAGCCACAATGTCTCCATTTCTAATGAGTCATTGTTCCCTCGGTGAGTCCCTCGCTTCCTACTACAATACTCACTCCTCTTGGGTAATGAAAATTTAACTTTCTGCTGCTCCCGCTTGCTGGTTTGGGCACAGGAGGCTGCAAGCTGAAATAATTCAGCCAGGAACTCATGCAAACAGATTTCAGTCTTCAGAGAGCTTTAAAAGCCTGTCACCAATTCTGGCTTCAGAGATGGAAGGGGCTTCAAGGTCCTGCTGCAGCACAGACCGTGGCAATGTCACTGTGGAGGTGCCTTCCTCTGTTTTCTGGGTTGTAAAATGGGATTTTTGGGGCCTTCTTGCCATCTGTGGGTGTTGGGACATCTGAAAAGCAATGCCCTGGCACTGGCAGTGTTATTTCCCTTGGAAGCCACAAACAGAGAAGAATCTCAGCCTTTGTTTGAAAGAACAAGGCAACGTTACAGAGAAACTCTGAAAAACAGGAGCCACAGGTGCAAAATCCATTAAGGAAATAGAAAGAGTTCTAAAGTGGTTCTCTCTTTATTCCTCTTTTTTTCTTCCTTTAGCTTTTATGACATGCTTGTGACTGTGCAAGGATCCTGTCTGGGGTTTTTGAAAGCAGGGTTAGTGTTCTTGCCTGCTCACTCTTCACCGTGGTGCCTTTGTTGTCCCCTCTTGTCCCTGTTCCTGGGGATTTCAGTGCCTGCAGAAGTGCCCCCTATGAGAGAGAGACTCCTTGAGGAAAGCAGGAGCTTGGGGGGCAGCAATGGGGTCCCACTGGTGCCTGGCAGTTCCTCAGGGAGCGGGGCAAAGCAGCAGCCAGGGGGAGATGGGAAGGCTCTGGGATCAAGAGCTGCTCTGCCACCAAACCCTCACCTACAAGAGCAGGTGACCTGTGGTGACAGCCACTCCCAGCTCAGGGCAGCTCCAGAGTGCAGGTGGGACACTGGGGTTGTGCTGGACCACGGCCAGGTGACATCATGAACATCTCATTTCTGTATCTGTTTGCTTTAAAACTGAAAAAATCACCCATGAATTCAGAGCCCTGATCTTTGCTCCTGCTCAGAGCATCGCTGTGCTGCATGAACAGATCCTCACAGGGAGACTCTCGGGGCACAGTCAGTGCCCAGTGACTCCCAGAGAAGCTCCCAGGAAGCCAGGCATCAACTGAGTCATTTCTTTGAAAATATTCCAAGCCTTTACACTTGAGGAAAGGTGGGGTGTGGAATTAAAGCCTGGCTATATTGTGTTGGGGGCACATGGACATGTTGCTGCATCTCCCTCTTTTGCTCTGCAGCGCTTCCCAAATCCAGATTTGGGGATTCTTTGTGCAGCAGGAGGTGACAAGGAGATGGGTGATGAGGGTGCCATGCCTGGACTCTTAGTTGGGCTCATGTGGTGAACTGGATCTGCCTCTGGATTCCCAGCACAGGGAGGACCTGGAGCTGCTGGAGTGAGTCCAGAGCAGTCCATGGAGATGGTGCAGGGCTGGAGCCAGGCTGGGAGAGCTGGGGGTGCTCACCTGGAGAGGAGAAGGCTCCAGGGAGAGCTCAGAGCCCCTGGCAGGGCCTAAGGGGGCTCCAGGAGAGCTGGAGAGGGACTGGGGACAAGGGATGGAGGGACAGGACACAGGGAATGGCTCCCAGTGCCAGAGGGCAGGGCTGGATGGGAGATTGGGCAGGAATTGTTCCCTGGGAGGGTGGGCAGGCCCTGGCACAGGGTGCCCAGAGCAGCTGTGGCTGCCCCTGGATCCCTGGCAGTGCCCAAGGCCAGGCTGGACAGGGCTTGGAGCAGCCTGGGACAGTGGAAGCTGTCCCTGCCCATGGCAGAGGTGGAACTGGATGATCTTTTATGTTCCCTTCCTACCCAAACAATTCCAAGATTCTACTATGAACTCCTGTCTCTGCAGAGATTTGAATTAACCAGTATTTTTTGCTGAAACTCTGTAGAGTGGAAGGGGAGATGCTGGGAAGCTCCTGCTTGCCCAACAGGTTGGAGTCAAACCTCCTGCCTTGAAACCAAAGCATCATTTTGTAATACTGTTTTAAACATTCCTGGAAAAATACCCAACTGACATCTCTCAGCCCATTTTCTTGTAGCTGAAAACGCTCAGCCTGCATTTGTAAATCACCCTCTCCCAATCTCCCCATTTTCAGTTATTTTCTGTCAAGTATCTTATCTCCCTTAAAACTTTTCTGCAAATTACTTGTTCCTTTGACATTAAGACATAAGCTGTAACGTGGACGGGCCTCTGATCTTCCAAACCCAGTTAAACCCAGTAATCAGACTTTAAGCTGATTTGAAAGCGAGTTGAGCTCTGCCTTCAGTACTTTCTTCTTTTTTTTTCTTTTTTTTTTTTTGTTTTTTTATCTGTGATTTAGGGAGAGATGATCCTGCTCTGGAGCAGGGACTGGGCCAGGTAATGCTCTTAAGGTCCTTACACCCATCTTTCCTCTCCTGTGACTGAGGCTGAGCTGTTTGTAGCTGAAATGGAGCCTTGGATGAATAAAAAATGGGTTTAAGTGACAATTCTTCACAGTGAACAAACATGGGGAAGGAAGAGACAGGAGACATATGCCATGTTTCTGCTCTGATTTTCCGTGGCCATCAGCTCGTCTTTAAAACAAATCAAGAAATAAGAGAAAAAGGGAAAATAAAACATTAAAAGAGCTCCATTTCCAGCAGCAATTACCAAATGAAGCCTGTGCTTAATGGGCATTTGCAGAGGGCACAGACACCACTTTGTGCCTCTGCGTTCTCATTAGGGCTCGTGCAGCTCCCAGCTGACAACCTGATAATTCTCACTGATAAAACTAATCTTTTTGGGTTATTGCAGCCTTCCTGTGCTGTCCCTGCTCGCCCAGCTCTGCCTTGAGAATTGTCAGGATTACAGAGTGAGCCGTGAAAACCCAGTTAGTGGGTGGAAAGTATATATTAAAATAAAACAACAAAACAACAAAGCAAAACACCCACTTTTTCTGCTTTCTGAGTTTTCTCTCTCATCCCACTTTTCCCTGCTATCCTAGGAGTGCTTGTCCTTATGAATCCACAAACAAAAAATACAGAGCTGATTTATATTCCCTTTGAAATCAAATATTTAAACCTTAACTCATTGCTGCAAGGGTTTGTGCTGGTGTCAGAGGCCACCATGACTTCCAGCAGGAAAATCTGGAATCTCCTCTGGAATTAACTGGAAAAAAACCTGCCCTGTTTTGCAGGCCAGCACAACACCAAGAGCCACCACTGTTGTCTTTTGGAGTATCTGGGGTGAAAATCAGAGTTCCTTGGAGATAAGTGGGTGCTCCCAGGGAGACCTGGGATCTCTGAAATGCCCAGGAATATGGCTTTCCTAAAGATCTGCAAAAATTTCAGCTGGGCTTTTTTACTTTCCTGTAATGTAAAGCATCTGGAATTTAGAAAGGACATCTCTGCTTTTCCCTGCGCTCCTTTAGGTGGCTAAAAGCGAGCCGAAGCGATAATAAATTAAATTGAAATATAAGCACTCATGTGGGGGCACACGTTGGTTCAACAGCATGAGCTGGAAAATGATGGAGCTTTGGAGCCTTGCCCTGTAGGAAAGGCCCAGCAGCTCATCTGGAAACAAGTTCAGATGCAGGAACTTGTGTCACACTTAACCTTGGTTCCGGATTAATCATCAGTCAGTGATTAAATGGAGTCGGTGTAAATTAGGATTGAATTGATTTGGGGTGGATCACATGGAGATTGTCCCGCTTTGACAAATTGGTTTGAAGGAGCAATTTTTCCTCCAGCCCAGTCCCCTTCCATGGACTGAACAGACACTCAGTGAAGGGCACAGGCTCTGAATTCCTGCCTGATACATGGCCAGAATTCCCACCCAGAGAGGCTCCTGGTCTTACAGACCCCACAGGTTACTCAGTGAAGGGCAATTCCATGGCTCTGCCTTTCCCCCAACATTTCTCTTTCCCAAATCATCTCCTGAATCCAGAATCAGAGCAAGACTAACTCATGACAGAGCAACTGTGATGCTCTACAGCCAACTCACACTAAAGACTTTAATCACAGGAGCCCAGATATCAGCAGATCTGCCTAAAATGGCTAAAAAAACATTTAGGATCTCCCAGCTTCTGATTCTGGCTCTGCAGGGGGATTTTGGGGTTGTCCCATGCACTCATTATGGAAAGAAAAAAAAAAATAGCAGGATTTGACACTTTAAATCCCTGGAACACTTTGAATCTCTGGAATGTCCAAGGTCAGGCTGGATGGGGCTTGGAGCACCCTGGGGTAGTGAAAGGTGTCCCTGCCCATGGCAGGGGGTGGGATGAAATGGTCTTAATATCCCTCCCAACCCAAACCATTCTGGGATTCTCTGAATGATTTTCAATCATGGCAAAACCAAGGGAGAGAGAAAATAAAACAAAATGCTCAGTAAACCCTGCTGTGGAAGAGGTTACAGTGACTGGAGTACTTCCATGGAAAATGAGAAGTGCCATGTCACACCTGAGGTGTGAGACATCTCACCATGGCAGGAGACAGCCTGGGGCTGGGATTTGCTGTTGGAGCATTCAGTGTAGGGAAGGGTGAGGAGAGAGATTTGTGAGTTTGACAATTTAGCTTTGGTGAAAGGAAGTGCTGAGGCAGAGCTGGGCCTTCCCTTCCCCTCCAGATGTGTGGGAAGCTCCCAGCAAATGCCAGGAGGTTACACCTGGGGAGGGAGGAGAACAGCAGCAGTTGGTTGTTTCCCTGCGTGTTTTATAGCAGGTTGTTACCTGCACATCCTGATTTCAGAGAGGTGGGAGCAAGGCTCAGAAGCACAGGACCAACATCCTCTTTTATTATGTGTAATATAAAATATTGCTGCTGCTGGACATCCTGCTGCTTCTCTGTCTGTGATCATTGTGGCTGAAACTACCACCACAATTTGGAATAAAACAGTTACAGGAAACGCTGGTGCCTCTTGGTTGGAGCATTTTTTTCCCCCTAGGGAGTAAAAATACTGCAAATCTTTGTCTGTCAGTAAGTGCTGTGTCCACCTCTGGGCCCTCAGCGCAGGAAACGTGTGGAGATGCTGGAATGAGTCCAGAGGAGGCTGCAGAGATGCTCCAGGGCTGGAGCCAGGCTGGGAGAGCTGGGGGTGCTCACCTGGAGAGGAGAAGGCTCCAGGGAGAGCTCAGAGCCCCTGGCAGAGCCTAAAGGGGCTCCAGGAGAGCTGGAGAGGGACTGGGGACAAGGGATGGAGGGACAGGACACCGGGAATGGCTCCCAGTGCCAGAGGGCAGGGCTGGATGGGAGATTGGGCAGGAATTGTTCCCTGTGAACAGGATGAGCTTTAAGGTCCCTTCCAAACAAAACCATTCTATGGGGCACCCACATAATTAATCAACCACATAATTAAGAGCTGCAGAGCTCAATCTCCCTTCTGTGCAGTACCAGGAGCATCCTGCACTGTTACATCCCCAAGAACCCCACGGTGCTGGAGCACTGACGGCGTCGCTCTCTCGTTCCCGGTGCAGGGCAGGCGTCGTCGTTCACGCAGCAGCCGCAGGACCAGGTGGTGATCGCGGGGCAGCCGGTGACGCTGCTCTGTGCCATCCCCGAGTACAATGGCATCGTGCTCTGGATCAAGGACGGGCTGGCCCTCGGAGTCGGACGGGATCTCTCAAGTAAGTTGGGGGCAACACCCACCACTAGCGAGGAAAGCAGGAGTTCTGCTTGCCTGCCATTGGTTTTGGGGAATCGTGTTTTCGTTTTAACTCCAACGTGTTCCAGTCTGCCCAGCTTGGAATAAACCCAAATCTGTTTCACTCTGACCTGAAACAGAGCTGTTGGCTCCCACAGATGTCACCTGACCCTTTGGAAAGCCCTGGTTTGATTTCCTTGGGAACTAATGTCATCTTTCCAAAATGGTTTATAAATGTTGCAAGTGTCTGTTTTGGTGCTCTCAAAAATTAAGAGAACCATAAAATGTCCTGAGTTTGAAGGGATCCACAAGCTTCTCTTTGCTTTGGGCAAGTGTTTGTGGCTTCCTCAAGCTTTAGTTTTGGCAAATTACAGTTTGCTGACCAAATTCCTCAGAACTCACATTCCTTAATCCCACAGCCACACTGTGACTGAGGGTTAATTCCAGCTGGTGAAGACTGGTGCAATACTGGGGAAGTTTAGAGTTTATTCTGTATATTTTGCTGGAAAACACTAATTTGGAACTGAAATATTTCACATGATTAAGGAGAGTGTTTGCTGGAAACAGCCTGGGAGAATATGGAGCCCTTCAGGAGCTGCAGTGTCCCCCCCAGGCTCTGCAGAGTTTGTACACGTGTGACACTGCTCAGCTCCTGGTGACCTGGGAGAGCTTTCCCCAAGGCAAGAAGCAGCATTCAGAAACCAGGGGAGGCCCCATGCTTTTTGGTCTCCAGGGATCCTGCTCTTCCCTAAAGTGCAGTGCCTGCATCTTCTTTCCCTCTATTTTTTATTAATACATATAATTGCTCATTTACAGCCGCGCCCGAGTGAGCAGCCCCATCTTTGCCTGTTTTTCAAAGCTCTGAGCCACAATTTTTGCATCTATTAGAGAGCTGAGCTTTCCATGCAAGACCTTGCAGCACGACTGGGTAACAAGAGCTGCAGTGAAGTAGGGAGCTGATGTGAATGACTTCCACAATTAACAGAGCTGGGGCTGCTGGAAGCCACAGGAGCTGCCAGCTCGCATGATACCAGCTCAGCCAGTGTCTAATTAGCACAATACAAACAAACCCATCATTTGTACTTCTCACGGTTCAGGAGAGCAAATCCTGCTGTTGATAACTGGAGAAACAACAGAAGCACAAGTGTGTGCCAGTACTGTGTTACACAGGGCAGCGGGATGGGGGGATGGTGCCTTTCCTCCTGTCTGTCCATCCTGTGTGTCCATCCTGTGTGTCCATCCTGTGTGTCCATCCTGTGTGTCCATCCAGTGTGTCCATCCTGTGTGTCCATCCAGTGTGTCCATCCTGTGTGTCCATCCTGTGTGTCCATCCAGTGTGTCCATCCTGTGTGTCCATCCTGTCTGTCCATCCTGTCTGTCCATCCTGTCTGTCCATCCTGTCTGTCCATCCTGTCTGTCCATCCTGTGTGTCCATCCTGTCTGTCCATCCTGTGTGTCCAGCCAGGCTCACCAGGACTCCTGCTTCCCCCAGACCCCTACCCAGGCTTTACACAGAGCTACATCTGGTTGTTTTCCAAGGTGTCACCACAGCTGACTTCAGGAACTGAGGATATTCCATGATGGGTTGCAGAGGAGCAGGAGGTGCTGGGTTTCCTGGTGGAAGGGCTCATCCCCTTTTCTTGCCCAGGGAGGTTGTGAATGCTCCAGCCCTGGAAGGGTTCAAAGCCAGGTTGGAGAAGGCTTTGACCAACCTGACCTAGTGGGAGGTGTCCCTGTCCATGGCAGGGGGACTTGGGTCCCAATGATCTTTAAGGGCAAAACCAAACCTTCCAACACTTAACATGCTATGATCCCATGATTTCTTGGGATTTCAGTTAATGCTCCTTCATCAGCACTTCTTTTTTCAACCTGTAGAGCAAAATGTGCACTCTCTTTCCTGAATTTGGCAGGTTCTTTCTCTCTCTCTCTCTTTGGCTGCCAAAGAGGGGAGGAAGCTGTCTGGATCCTGGGAATTGCTCTGGGATGCTGGGGCTCTGGACCCACCCTCTGCTCTCCCCATCCCTCGGCTCGTGTCTCCAGCTGCCTCCTGACCCATGCTTTGCCTTTGGCAGGTTATCCACGCTATCTGGTCGTAGGAGACCATCTGTCAGGTCAGCACCACTTGAAAATCCTGCGAGCTGACCTCCAGGATGACGCCGTGTACGAGTGCCAGGCCATCCAAGCAGCCATCCGCTCCAGACCTGCCCGGCTGACTGTCCTCGGTGAGTCCCGGCTCCTCAGGGCATCTCTTGGGGGTTTTGCTGCCTTCAAGGTCACACTGAGTGGCTTTTGACAAAATGTTTTGTTGCTGGATCAAGAGGATTGGGAATGAATCCATCGTGAGAGCAGTGGGGGAGCAGCTCAGTCCTGAGAGCAGGATCAAAGGGAGCTGCCTGGGGAGTGAAGCAGTTCTGGGGTGGAGTATGGCAGATCCAGGAGTAACACAGGCACCGAGTGTTTGGCACTCCAGCTTTATGGATTTATGCCCCAGTTCAAGAGAGTCTGTCCATAAATTTAAGGATATGAAGAGTGTCAGTGTCATCACTTATATGTTACCCTGCCTACAGGACTGGGATGACTCCACCCTGTGAGGAAAGGCTGGTTTCATACTACTGCAGTGTTTTTAAACTACCCACACACTCATATTTTATCACCTGTGTTCCTCAGTAATTAATCTTCCCCATGAGCAGCACAGGAGGATCCCACAGGCTGGGATTGCAAACTGGAAGTGGCTCCCAAAATCACCTAGAGGACCTTTCAGTGTGGGAGATGTGTGGGGAGCAGTGGCAGAGCTGGAGGGCTCTGTTGGCCATCTGGCAGAGCTGGAGGGAGGCTCTCCCCACAGGAGTGCTGGGAAAAGGCAGCCAGGCTTCCCAGCATGGACATGGCTTCAGAGAGGTTAATGAAAATGGTATTTTTCTTGAACAGCTTGCACAAAACCCAGTCTGTATTGCTGCTACCAGATTCATCCTGATTAGTCAACCTTCAAAGTGAAGCCATTTGCATATTTAAGTTTGTTTAAATTGAAGATTGGATTTCTCTTTTTTTCCTTGTTGTTTTTATTCCTGCTTAGTTTCTAGGGAGAGAAAAAAAAAACCTTTAAAAAATATCCAAATCAAGAATTTCAGTGCTTTTAGTCAGATCAACACTGATTGTTTTAAGCATCCAAAGAAAAGTGAATTAAGGTACCAGCTGTGGTTGAAGGTGCACCTCACAGGAATCTGCACTATGAAAATGAGTTCAAATTTCTGGTTTGCAATTTCCCCTGCATTTTTTTTTCCTCCTTCCACCACCCTACAACGTTCCCTACTCCCAAACTTTCGCAGCTGCCAGCCCTTCCTTCCCTGACCCTGACAATAATGATGATTTTCCTTTGATTCCTCCCTCTGCTCAATCAACCCTTGGCAGCAGCTCAGAGCTCTGACATGTGCCCATACATGAAATAATCCTGGAAATGAATGGGAAAGGGGAACGTTGTCTTGCTCACCGACAACCCCTCCTTTGCCTGGGCTCCCTCCTTCTGTTGTGAAATCAGAATACATTGAGGGAGCCAGACAAAAGAAATAATGTTATTTAATTAGAGCTAAAGATTTCAAAACTAATTTAGTCCCAGGGCGTACGTCAGAGCTGCTGCGAAGCGTTGATTGAGCAGAGAGATGTTTTTATGGATCAAAAGGAAATCGTTATTATCTTTGGGGTTATGGAATGTGTTGAATAGCTGGTAGTTAATGTTTATGTGGATATACATGGTAGTTGCTAATTGGTACATTTACCTAAGATGTTCAGCGACTTATATTTGCAGAGTGTTTTCCTTTTAAGAAAATTAAAGTTACAGCGTGTTCAATTTAGGCCAAATCGATGAGCCAGGGTGGGTTTGGAACCCACTGGTAGCTGATCTTTAACTTTAGGGGTATTTATGCAAATGTTCTGAGGGGGGGGGAAATGGTCATGGCCCCAAGGCTGCCAGAGCTCCAGGACCATTGGGACAATGCTCCCAGGCACAGGGTGGGATTGTTGGGGTGTCTGTGCAGGGCCTGGAGCTGGACTCAATGATCCTTGTGGGTCCCTTCCAGCTCAGGAGATTGTGTGATTCTGTGACATTTCAGGCTGGTTGGGGAGGTAGGAGTGATGATCCCTCCTTTGCAGGGGGTTTGGATCAGCAGCTCACACTGTTCCTTTGGGATGGGGTGTCCTGTGCTGGCAGCGAGGGCAGGGCCTGCTCTGGGATCTGTGCTCTGTGTTTTAGCCTGTGACACCCCAGTGGAGGGGACACAAGTGGCACATGAAGAGTAGAAGCCTTAAGCCCTGGTGTTTCTGACAGCTGGGGACACTGTGCAGCCTTTCAGGCTGAACTCACTGCCTGACAGGGGGGTAACACGTGTCTGTGAAGGGGGAGAGACATTTCTGGTGCTTCCAGATGTGCAGCACCACCAGCTGTGCAGACATCTCTGCTCCTAGCATGCAGTGTGCGAGCCTGCTGTAGTCATGAGCTAAGCAGCTGTGTCTGGAGGGAACTGGATCCTGGCTTGGGAAGGGATGTGCCAGGCTGCCTGAGCTGCTCACGGGAAGATGCCTGGGAGGTGTTCCCTCATCCCAGTCTGCCCAGCTTCACCTGAGCCTGCAGACTTCCCCTGGGTAGCAGAAGATCCCTAAGGCATCCCTGGAGCCAGGTGCACACCACGCAGCTCTCAAGGAAACAATCAATCACAGATGAGGCAGAACTGAGAGGCTCTGGTGGCTGGGAGCCCAAAATCTGCTGCTGGTTTCTCAGTGACTCAGGGGCTCTTCAGCCAGCTGGGTGTTGGAGGCAGTTCTGGGGAACTCTATCCTGCTCTATCAACCCCAGCCTTGTCTGGAAAAATAAACCTGCCTGGTTTTTTGTATGGGTTGGTGCTGCCTTGTCTGTCCTTGCCAGCTTTTCCACTTCTTTGGTATCAAGAATTCCCCTAATGCCTCCCGATTCAGGCTCCAACTGCTGTCATTCATGTCTGACAACAGCTTTGTGGGGCTGATGCCTCCTACTTCCCTGCTCAGATGCAGAGCTACACCATATTTTAATTAAATATTTAAGGTTTTGTCACATTGTTTTCATATCTACATGGTTAAATGTAGTGGAACAGATCATTCCATAGCCTTGGAAGTCCAAACACTCAAGCAGACGAGCCTATTAATGTCATCAGCATCAGGGAAAATCTTTTCTTTGTGGAGTTCCAGGGACAAATATTGCTGGGAAATGTTATCAATGCATCCCAAAGCTGGAGGGTTCCCCTTCTCCAGGTTTCCCTCACCTTCCCTCCTACCATTGCCCAAACTCTGGGGAAGGAGTCACTGCCCAATCTCCTCGGGATATCTGCCCCAAGCAGGGAAGGTTGATAAATCTGATGGGACGGGATTTGAGACATATGGAGGCATCCAGATTTTCTGCGAGCAAAGGATGTCAAGGCAGCTTGGCAGGGGAGCCCAAGCCAGGCAGGCTCTGGGAAGCCACTGGAGGGCTATTTGCTACCTGGTACATCTCTAATGGCAGGGCTGCTTAATTTATGATCTATTTAACTAAGCCAGGGTATTAATTAAATAAAGTAAAAGCCTGATTAGGACTTGGAGAAATTTAAAAATAAAATCAGGCAGCAACGGAGTGAAATTGCAAAGCAAACACTTTGGCTGTAACCACTGGAGAGTTCCCTCCGGTCTTCCATCAAAGCTCAGAGCAGGGAGGGCAAATACAAGAGATTATATTGCCAACAGATGTGTGTTGTTAAAATATGCATCTGCCAGGCGTGTAGCTTCAGGAGCCAGAGGGATCGCTCCTGGATCCTTCTGCACTCGCGGGAGCGGGGAGGGATTTGAGGCCGCGGCAGGCGAGCTGGGATTTGCAGACACGTTAATTAGTGTTGAGTTCCCACATCTCGGAGGCTGCCAAGCGAGGAGAAACTTTGAAGAGAGATCTGGTTTCCCTGGGAGGGAGCAGGGAGGGAGAGGGGAGCCCTGGCTCACGGTGCTGACATGGCCGTGGTGCGGTGACACCTGGGCCTGTGGTGACACCTGGGCCTGTGGTGACACCTGGGCCTGTGGTGACACCTGGGCCTGTGGTGACACCTGGGCCTGTGGTGACACCTGGGCCTGTGGTGACACCTTGGCCTGTGGTGGCACCTGGGCTTGTGGTGGCACCTGGGCCTGTGGTGACACCTCAGCCTGTGGTGACACCTTGGCCTGTGGTGGCACTTCAACTTGCAGTGACACCTTGACCTCTGGTGGCACCTCAGCCTGTGGTGGCACCTCAGCCTGCAGTGGCACCTTGACCTCTGGTGCCACCTCAGCCTGCAGTGACACCTTGGCCTGTGGTGGCACCTTCGCCTGTGGTGGCACCTTCGCCTGTGGTGGCACCTTGGCCTGTGGTGGCACCTCAGCCTGCAGTGAGCAGGGCTGGCAGGACCCGCCATGCCCAGAAGATGGAGGAACCAGGACAATGAAGCAGATGGATGATGAGGTGGTGTGAAACTGGCTGGATCCTCTCCTTCATGGCTCCTTGGCAGGAGCAGCCCAGGGCTGTCCTGATCTGGCCTCCCCAGCAGGAGATGTGGCACCTCCAGCCCAGCCATGTACCTTGGGCTGTGCCAGGGTCACCCAGCCCAGCCATGTACCTTGGGCTGTCCCAGGAAGCTCCAGGCACCATTTCCTTGGCACAGGGAAAAGGTTGTTCCCAGAGGTACCAGTGAGAAATCCACAAGAAGAAAAGGGAATATGAGGGTGTGAGGAAGGAGGCAGGGGAGTCACTTCCAGAGACTCAAGGTGAATAATTGATAGGCAATTAACTTGTACCTTCACCTTTTATAGTCTAATTCCCTCTCTCCTCCCCTCCATGGCCTCTTCTAATATTAACTCTGTCTTCACGTGTGTCCCATTAGGAATAAAGCTTTCTTAAATCAACATGAATTATTTAACTCTACAGATTAAGTTAATTTGAAGTGAAAGTTCCTGTCTCTCCTACAATGGCACAAGGCAGGGACAGGAGGAGGGTCACTGGGGTGTCAAGTGCATCCACATTCAATCACAGCCATTTTCCTCTTTTTATCTTATTTTTTATTTTATTCCAATCTTCTTTCTTGCTAAATCTTCCAGTCCTCCCCTGCAGAGCAGAGTAAGCATTTCCATTACCAAAACAATGGTTGGCAGCTTGAGACATCTCCATTTTCCAGCTTTCAAGCTCTTCAGTGCAGTTTGATCAGGAAATAAAGAGGTTATGTCCTGGGTAAGGCCCTTTCTCAACATTTGTTTGTAATGCTGAGCAGCAAGGAGAAAATGTGAGGAGGTGATATTTGAAATCCAGAAACAGTTCAGCCTGGAACCCTTTCTCCACACTCTTTAATAGAATTCAATTCTCGGAATGCAAAATTCAGAGCATGTAGAGCTGGGATGTCAATTCAGAACAAAAAAAAAAAAAAAAAA
>WEIU01003916.1:506553-564534 GCA_013389925.1 Aegithalos caudatus
AAAAAAAAAAAAAAAAAAAAAAAGAAAGAAGAAGTGATGAAAATGTGATCATTTTCTTCCAGACAGTCTCTTCTCCTTGAACAACTTTGGGTCTTCACAAAGCTGCATTTACTGCTGGGAATATTTTCAGTGGCAAAACAGCAACTGGCTCTACTGGGAATGAAACAGAAACATCAAACAATCGAGCGCAAATCCTAAATAACCTAAATATTTGATGTCATGTCTGAGCAGCTTAAGTTTACAGCTCTCTGAGCTGGCTCCTTTTGATAGCAGAGGGTGGCTGGGTTTCCTTGTTCACGTCCCTGCGTGGCTCTGGGGTGGGAAGGCATCTCCATGGGATTGACCATTGGTGCCAGGCAGACCCAGGGGCTCAGAGGTGGGAGGCAGCCGCTGCCTCGAGCAGTCTGGAGCTGGGAAACAGCACAGAGAGGGAATGTGGGCTAAAAAAGTGGGTCTTGAGATGGATCTTCCCAAGGTGGGTCTCACCTGGGTGTTGGGAGGTGCTGCTTTCCCCATTCTGGAGGGGTTTGCACCCTGGCTGTGAGGAGAAGGAGGAGGAGAAAGAGGAGGAGGTGGAGAAGAAGAAGGGAAGGCAGCATCTACATGAGCTCTGTTCTCCTTACTTTGAGAGAGACAAGCAAAATGACATCTTTACATCCTCAGTAAAGAGTGTTGGTGTGCCAGGATGAAACACTCCATGGGACAGAGCCACCCACCTTGGGGTCTGCCAGGGGCATAGCAGTGGAGTAATGACTTTGCAGCCATACAAACATGGGAGAAGAAAGCTAAGGAAGGGGTTTGTTTCACCTTACAGACATTAAAAATTATAAATATCATAGAATCATCAAATGTTTTGGTTTGGAAGGGATATTAAAGATCCTATAGCTCTGCTTCCCTGCTCTTCCACTATCCCAGGATGCTCCAAGCCCTGTCCAGCCTGACCTTGGCACTGCCAGGGATCCAGGGGCAGCCACAGCTGCTCTGGGCACCCTGTGCCAGGGCCTGCCCACCCTCCCAGGGAACAATTCCTGCCCAATCTCCCATCCAGCCCTGCCCTCTGGCACTGGGAGCCATTCCCTGTGTCCTGTCCCTCCATCCCTTGTCCCCAGTCCCTCTCCAGCTCTCCTGGAGCCCCTTTAGGCCCTGCCAGGGGCTCTGAGCTCTCCCTGGAGCCTTCTCCTCTCCAGGTGAGCACCCCCAGCAATCCCAGCCTGGCTCCAGAGCAGGGGCTCCAGTCCTGGAGCATCTCCATGGACTGCTCTGGGCCCCCTGGCAGGTCCATATCCCTCCCCACAGGACAGGGCTGTGTCTGAGCAGGGCCTGGTGTTGTCACATTGAGGGAAGTTCAGCAGGGCCAGGCCAGCACTAAGCAGATGCTGCCTCTGCTCCCTCAAACCCTGCTCCTGATGGACTCACACAGATGGACTCAAACTTTGTATTTTCTTAATGCCCTGGGCCCTGGGTTAACTGATGCTTCCTCTCCCATCAAAGATTCCCTTCCCTAAGCCCTCAGGGCCACACCAGCATTCCTACCTGCACACTGAAGACTGAAGTACCACAGAGTAAATAGGAAGAGACACAGATAGAAATGATTAATGTTCGTGTTCCTGTGCCAATCTGTGATTCCTTGTCTCAGTGCAGGGAGGGCATCGTGGTTCTGACCCGTGGTTTTATCGAACACGAAGGATTTGATTTCTCTCTGCAGTCTGCTGGGCTGACCTGATGGATGCACAGAGGGCTGATAATAAAACCTTCCTGATTTTTAGTCATCCCTTCATCTCTTCCCAGCCCCTTCTGCTGGCTCTGCCCCTTCCCTGGCCCCCGTTACTCCTGGCCGTGAGGGTGCTGTGAAATGCAGTGGGGATGCTGCGTGCCAGATTCCTCTGTGCTGCTTTGCTCCTCACTCGCTCCCGTGTCTGCACCCCCTCCTGCCCCTCACCGCAGTTCCCCCGGTCTGCACAAGCCATCTGGGAACCAGGGCTTCCTCCACATCACACCAGCCTTTCCCTGTGCTGTACCAGCATCTCCAGCTCGCTGGGCTGCCTGTGGACAGCAGGCATTCCTTCTTTTGCTTCACGCGCTTCTGAATCGCTGACACCTCGCATTCCGCACCGGCCAGACCCCCCGCACATGCAAACCCCGCTTTGCTTGCACTCCTACGCACGATTTTCTCCCTCTTGCCAATCAAGACCCAGCTCCCCCATCTGCATCCTGCCCGCTCTGCTCTGCATCTGCATCCGCGCTCGCAGCATCCCCGTGCGCGCCTCTCCCAGCGGCGCGCACGGATGCGATGCTGGAGCAGCGCAGGGAGCCCGGCGGGTTGTTAGTGACCTGACACGGGCATCGATTCCCTCTCCCCTTGTCGGGAGAGAAGAACGAGGCTCTCGGAGCGTGACATCACCTGAGCGACAGCCCCCGCTCTGCCACGGATGGCCCGGTGACAAATGAACCGGCGGCTCGGCAGGGCAGGGAGGAGCCGTCCTGGGAGAGGCTGCCTGAAGGGACCCCAGCCCTCTGCCCCTGCCCAGCCTGCAGGAGTGACCCCAGCCCTCTGCCTCTTCCCAGCCTGCAGGAGTGACCCCAGCCCTCTGCCCCTGCCCAGCCTGCAGGAATGTTGCTTCCCGGTTCCATGAGCTTGGCCAGCCCTTTTTGCTTGTCTTGCATTTCTTGCTCCATGAAGTGTTGCCCAGCCTTGTCCCACTGTGCCTGAGCTTCTCTGATATCCATGGGATGGTTCAGGCTTCCCAGCACAGCTCCCAGCCCAGCCAGCATCTCCCAGCTCATAGGGAAGGAAGGGTTGGGTTGGGTTAGGGATTTCTCTGTTACACATCCATCACGTTGTGTTCACAGTGCTGCTTGCTCTTGGTGCCCCTGTCAGCATGATGGGTGCCAGCCTCCCATCCAGCAGGAGCACTGGGATCGGTTTGGAGCTGTGGCATTCCTTTTGCCTCCAAGTGGGCTGTAAAACTGGATACTCATGTCTTAATGACTAACCTGTGGGTGTCCTTGGTAATTAACAGGAGAATAACCTCTCCTGCCTCAGGATATTTCTCACGTGCCAAGATGGACAAATGGAAGGGGCTATTACTCTTTTTTTTATATTCAAGGTGCCTGGTGTGCTCAAATTTTCCCTTTCAGTGGACAAAGAGAGGTGGAAAGCATGGACATGGCACTGGATGACCCACCCAGGACTCTCCAGCCTCCTCCTGCTCCAGGGAATTGGGTTGGTGCTCTCCCCCAGGGACAGCCACAAAGCCACAATATCAGGTTCCTTTAAACCCAACCCTGACCTCCACAGAGAGAGAGACAAGGGATTCATGGCAAATTATGGATTTAACACCTATGATGAATCCCCATTACAGCATGAAATGAGAAAGGAAAATGTAGCTAAATGGAAGATTTCCCCTGGGCAGCAGGAGGCTGCAGCTCCTGAGAGGCTGGGGAAAATAGAAAGAAAAAAATGGGAAAAAAAAATAGAGAACTAGGAAAAACCTTGTTCCATTAACTAAATATTGCAAAACCTTTGCAAGCCCCTGCTTGCAGGTTAGTGGGGTTTAAAAGCCAGGGCTCAGACCTGTGACATATCCAAGGGTTCCAAAGCCATCCTCTTGGTTGTCATGACAAGGGGAAATGAAATACTGTTGATGATGGTCCCTTGGGGGCTCAGAACAACTGATCCCCTGTCTCTGGAGCCAGGACCTGCCCTTCACTACATTCTGAGTGTAGCCTGACCCTGCTTCAGTCATCTTCCTTTGGGAAATGCCAATGGAGCATCAGAAGGATGAAAAAATTGCACTGGAAAGTGCACTTTTATCTTAGACCGGGCTCCTGGCTCCCAAACATGATGTTTGAGGCCAGGTTGGACAGGGCTTGAAGCAATTTGTTCTGGTGGAATGTGTCCCTGCCCATGAGGGAATGAGATATCTCTAAGGTCCCTTCCAACCCAAACCATTCCAGCATTTTACAACTCTAGGATAATGCAGCTGGAGATGAATTGCCACAGGGAGAAGCTGTCAGTAGCTGTCACTGGGTGGCTTTCCTGGAAGTGGAGGAAGCAAGACAGGCTTCAGCAACCAAACAGGGGAGGAAAATTGGGGAAGGGGCTCTCAGAGCTGTGTGCTTGGCTTGTCCTATGGGCAGAAAGGGAATCTGGTCACCTATGGAAACACACACGGCCTGAGGTCATTCCTGTGGTGCCAAAGCCTCCACGTGCAATCCTTCAGATCCCTCAGGCTCAAATCCCTCCCTTGAAGAACAGAGAGGAGCAGGGTGAGGCAGGAACAGGAGCTTTTGGGTCACGGACACGGTCCCTGCGTCCCTGCGGCTCCGGCTGCGACAGGAGGGAGTCCAGGAGCTCATCCCTGGGGTTGGGCAGCGGCCAAGCAGAAACACTGCAGAGTCACAGTGGTGGAGACAAGTGTCTGTAATCTCCACTGAGTCATAAATCATGGAGGAGCTGAACTCTCCTCCCCGTGACCCCGTGGATCCTGTCCCCATCCTCCCCTCCAGCCTGCCGTGGGTTCGGATAATCCCGGGAACGTCCTCAGAGCTGAGGTGGCTGTTTCTTATTCAGGTTGTTGCTAGGGAATTCTGCAGAGATTTCTCTTAGTGGGTGAGAAGTGACTTTCAAATCAGTGGCAGCGTGAAAAAATTGCAATGGAAAAATAAGAGTTCTTTCACGAGATCCCATTTAATTGCTAACGAAGACAAAAATCACAGCTCTCGTATTTGGTTCCCCGACAAAACCCAGAGAGCAGCTGCCCCATACATATCTGATTCCAATGGGTAGCTTTAAAAGATACAGAAGGTATTTAATGATAATGATAATGATTTACATTTATATAGTGCCTTGTATCCGCTGGGATCACAAAGTGCTTTATATATGTATGGATAAAAATATACTGGATAACAAGCACTCCATCCATCACCAAATCACAGCCCCTTCCCTGGCGAGGCTGCAAGCTGTTCAGGAAGGAGCTGCTGCATTTCCAGAGCCACTCTCCCTCCTGGCTCCTACAGCACTTGGGGTGCTCTACGGTAATTTAGTAATAAAACCAGGTGATAAAAACACTTTAAAAACAACAATGTCGTAAAAAAGGAGAACCTTCAGTGTCATAAAACGGCATGCAGAGGAACAGGAGGGGAAACTTGAGAGGGAGAAGGTTATAATGATTTAAAAATAAAATAGAGTAGGTTTGGTTTGGATATTGGGAAGATATTCTTCCCTGTGAGGGTGGGAAGGCCATGACACAGGGTGCCCAGAGAAGCTGCCCAATCCCTGGAAGTGTCCAAGGACAGGTTGGACAGTACTTGAAGCAACCTGAGATACTGGAAGGTGTCCCTGCCCGTGGCAGGGGAGTGGAACAAGATGAGCCCTTCCAACCCAAATCATTCCACGATTCCACAATAAATAGGGGCAGTTGCCACTAGGAAGATCAGCTCTGGAGGAGAAATGTCATCCAGCTGCTCTGAGTTAGAAGGTGAAGAGCTTGGCTAGCAGGAACAGCCCCAAAGCAAGGGTACCCTCAGAGCTGGGTAGTCAGGGACCTCCCAAAATTCGTTTGGAGGTAGCAACACTAGGAAAAATCCTGACACCTGATGCTCAAATGATGCTCCTTCTTCCATGCTGTGTTTTGTCCTGCTGTGGAGCAAATCTGTTGGGTGCAACTCAGCCATCCCCCAGCAAGCTCCACCCATACCACCGTGTTTTAGTGGCTGTCCTGGGAGGGATGAATCCTTCCCAGCCCAAAATCCTCCATCTGAAAAGAGCCACTCACTTATGCCCCCTTTGGTGGCATCCTGTGGCTCAGCTGGGCCTGGGAGGCAGGAGAGGGGAGGGGAGGACAGAAGGCAGAGAGGAATCGAGGCTCTCAGAGACATTCATTCAAAATTCATAGGCGCAAAATTGCAGTCTGCATGGATTTGTTTCCTTTGGAAAATTACAGGAAGCTACAGGCACCAACAACTGTTATTCAAATAGCCACTTTGGATGATTAGGATGGCAGGAGGCTGTACTTACACATGCAGACCCAATATAATCAGGCACGAGGCAGGGTAGGAAGGCAGAAGGGAAGCTGGAGGAGCTCAGAAGCAAAAACAGCAGCAGGGTGGCTCTGTGGGAAGAGCCACGGGGCCAAATCCAGCCCCTCTGCTGGATGCAGCAGGAGCAGCCAATTACTTCCAGGTTTGGGGTGATAAGGAGAGCACAGAGCTGGGAGGTGGTTCCTGGGGGAAGTTTCTCAGCCCTGGTGGGTCAGCAGCTGAGAGCAGGCAGTGCACAGGGACAAGCACCATGCCTGCAGCGAGGCCTTTGCTCCACCTTGCACAGAGATCACAGCCCAGGGAGCACCACAGAGTCACAGAATCCCACAATGGTTTGGCACCTTAAATCCCACCTCATTCCCACCTTCTGCCAGTGTATGGTCACCTTCCACTATGCAGGTTGCTCAGGTTCACCCTCTTCATCTGCTCTCCTGCCTTCCAGCACAAAAATCCATCATGACTCCCCTGCCTGTTATAAATCAAGGAAAAAAGTTTTGCACACACCGAATTTATTAAAAAAAAAGGAACTTTAAAGCCACATACACGCAAAACCCTGAGCAAATACTGCTTTGAGAATTGGCCTGTGGGTCAGCAATGAAACACAGGCAAAAACATCTGAGCCGTGAAGGGTGAAAATCATATAATAAAAGTAAACTCCGCAGTACAAGCAGAGGAAAAACTCTTGGCTTTGTACTGGGGAGTGCTTCTCTCCCTTTTAAAATGCTTCTCTGCACTGCCAGAGGTGTGGTGCAGTGCAGAGCAGCCAAGAGCATCTCATCCTCCTGGGGCTCAGCCCAGCGCTCCCTGGGGAGGGCTGGGATCCAGGGTGCCCGAGGTGTGGGGGAATGTTTGCACACAGGCCCCCCAGGCCCCTCTGCAGTGCCAGGGACACATTCCTGGGCAGGGTTTGTGTGGAAGCACCACAGGAGCAGTGGGACATGTGGCTGGGCAGGGTGTGGTTGGAAGCACCACTGGAGCAGCAGGCACGGGCATCCAGAGCCATGGATCTCAACCTGCCCAGGCCCTCAGCCTGGCAGACCCACAGCCCTGCAGCAGGAGTGTCCCACCTCCTCTCCCTGGCTGCAAGGGCCCCAAGGGGGAACAGCTTTAAACTGAGAGAGATTTGGGTTGGATACTGGGAAGGAATTCTTCCTTGTGAGGATTGCCCAGAGTGGCTGCCCCATCCCTGGAAGTGTTCAAGGCTGGGTTGGACAGGCTTGGAGCAACTTGATCTGGTGGAACGTGTCCCTGGATGGGTTTTAAGGTTCTTCCCAACCCAAACCAGTCTGGGATTCTGAGATTCTGTGATGTCTGTGATGTCAATAAAGAGAGAGAGCCAGGTGGAAGATCAAAGCTGTATTTATGGTGAAGGTGGATAGGAGGGATGGCGGCAGTGGGATTTCCTGGAGCTTGAGGCTTGGAGCAACCTGGCTGGGTAGAAGGTGTCCCTGCCCAAGCAGGGGTGGGAACAAGGTGATCTTTAATGTCCCTTCCAACCCAAACCATTCTGGGACTCTATGATTCTATGTGTTTATATTCAATCAAGCTCTTTTCCTGGCAAGTCAGCACTGTCCTAAAACCCTTTGGTGATGGACAAAGGTGGGTGTGGATGCCTTGGAAAGGAGGGAGACCTAAAAGCACAGAGCAGGAGGTCTGGAAGGAGTTGACTTCTAAGCACAGCTCAGAAGGCAGCTTGAACATCCTGCATGTGCAAGGAGACCCTCACAGAGACTGTGGACTCTCCTTAAACACTCCCTGGGGCTTTTTGGGGTGACCTTGAGCATGTGTTGGCAGGACAGGGATTGTGAGGAGCTACCTTGCACATCCAGCCTCTTTCTTGTCTTTACAAGTGCTTCTCTCTTATCTGGTAGTATTTTGCAAAACTTCACAAGCTTTTAGTGGCAAGACTTTTGCTAAGAGGCTGTTGATAAATCTGGAGTAGGCAGCGGGGAGGCTTTAGTGACGTATTCTCTTCCTTTTGACTGGAAAAAAGCAGCTTATCTGCTTTGGAGAATACAGGTTCTTCCTCTTTATCCACACTGAAATCTTATCTAAACTGGTTCAGGTGGCAGAACTGAGAGAAGGAAATAATTAAGCAAGAGACAGGTGAAACGCTGACATTATTATTACTTAAATGGCCCAAACCTTTTACCTTGTGTATTTTTTATTATTGTTTTACCTTTTTTTTTTTACTGCTGGTGACACATAACAAGGGGGAAATCAGTTTTTCCAGGTTATCTCACCCATCCACACACTTGCCACTTCACCCCCCTCCTCCCCACTCAAATATAAATCTCGTTTAACTGGTTCTGTTGGCAAGACAGAGAAATAATTAAGGCGAAGGTGGCTGCAGTGTTGATGTTATTACTGTAATGCAGCAGCCTGTTTAGTTTCTTTGCCAATGAAATGCAACCAGGGGAAAATCAGTTTTAAAGATTACCTCCCAGAGATGCAAATAAAGGAGCGGAAACCATGTAGTCAGGAAGAAATGGTCTCAAACTAGGAAACATTTCAAAGTCGGTGACAGTCTCTTAGGGGCTTTTAAGACCACAATTTACCTTTTGACTGCATTCTATTTTCTCTGAAATCCTTTATTTCCCTCTTATTTATTGACTGGAGAGACAGCACAGAAACGAGAAAGTGATTCTCCAGCCGCTGGTCTTAAAAATCCATAGAAGGAAATTGTTCTCAGGAGTGAGGATTTTTGTTGTTCTTGGGCACTTCTTTTTTCCTCCCTCCTTGTTTTTAGTCCTCTCTGTGAACCTTAATTGAATCACTTTGCCATGGAGGGGCCTCGAACTGGAAGGGATCAAGGTCAGCAGCTCTGTCTGGGAGTGAGAAGCCCTGATTAGAGAGGTGGGAGCCATGGTGATAACAGAGAGGGATGCAGCACATCCTGCTCCAGGTCAGCTTGGGATGGAGATGGAGGTGGTGGTCTGTCCATCCACACACAGCAACAGCAGCTGAACCACAGGGGGATTTCTTTTGTTTCAGGGATGGCACTTTGGGCTGGGAAATTAGCATCTCTGTGCTTGGATTAACATCCCAGTCTTGGATTAACATCCTGCTCTTGGACTGGCATCCTGCTCTCAATACAACATCCCACTCTCAGATTAGTACCCTGCTCTCAGATTAATATCCTGAGCTCAGATTGCTATCCCCCTCTAAAATCAACATCCTGCCCTCAGATTAGCATCCTGCTGCTGGTTTAGCATCCCAGATTTAGATTAGCATGAGACTCTCCGATTAGCTTCCCACTCTCAGATTAGCATCCTACTCTTGGGTTAGCATCCTACTCCTGGTTTAGCATCCCAGATTTAGTTTAGCATGCAACTCTCAGATTAGCATCCCGCTCTCAGAGCAGCATCCCACTCTCAGATGAGCATTGTGCTTTCAAATTAATGTCCTGCTCCAGGTTTAGCATCCCACTCTCAGATGAGCATTGTGTGCTCTCACATTAACCTCCTGCTCCAGGTTCAACATCCCACTCTCACATGAGCATTGTGTGCTCTCAGATTAACATCCTCCTCCAGGTTTAACATCCCACTCTCAGATTAGCATCCTGCTCTCAAATTAACATCCTGCTCCAGGTTTAGCATCCCCCCCTCAGAGCAGCATCTCTCTGGACACAGCAGCACCATGAGCCCCATGCCTCTCCTGCTGCCTCCTGCTCCTCTTGTCGTGGTTCCCCCCACCACACACACGTGTGCTGCTCACAGGTTCCTGTCTGCGGGTGTTCCCTGCTGGAATGATCCTGAGACATGCAGAAAAAAAGCCCAATCCCAGAGAATTCCTGCAGTGCTGGCCTAGTTAGCCCATTCCCAGCTGAGAGCTAAGGCTGCTGCCCAGGAGAGCCCCTGGAGATGGCTCTGCTTGGAAGAAATAACTCAATTTAAAAAATAGTGCAGCAGTTCAGGGTCAGAATTGGTACAGCCCCATAATTAGAGCCTGGATTTCAGGGATTAAATCCTTTAAGGGCAGTTTTCAGGAGCTGTGTTTAATTATACCTTGCATGTTCCAGCCCTGTCTTCGCAGAAATGACCATGTCAGGACAGCTCCTGCTCCACCACTGAGGTTTCCTGCTTGTTGATCCTTTTCTGCCTAATTCCTCAGGTTGCACCATTTCTTGGCAGTCTGGGCAGGTTGGCAGCAAAGTCCTGCCTGCCTGTGCTGAGAGCCAAGCTGTGCAATTCCTCCAAAGCATCTTGGGTGGTCCCAGGGGATCACAAGGATCCACAGTAGGATGGAGTTAGGGTGGGGAGGAAAGGGAGCACCCACTGCTCTGGGTGGTGCCTCTGGAAGAGCTGAAAAAGGGGATACAGGTTCAGGAAACCTCCTGGAGCAAGGATTTCTATGCAGAGGCTCCTCAGGTCGGGCTGTTCCATTTCCTGGCACTGTTGGCTTCTGTCTCAGCTCCCCAGGCAGCACTGGGAGGTATTTTGCTGTTCAGAGATATTTTGGCTGGTGCAAGAAGAGTGGGAGAGGAAAACTGCAGAGGTTTGAAAAGTTTCCCTTTGGGAATGAAGGATTCTGCTACAACTGAACTGAACAACAATTGATTTGGGCAGACCTGCAGTGGGACAAAACCAGTTCATCCAATCCCACCCGCCTGGAAAGCTGCCACACCCCGGGTGTGCCTGTGCCCCTTTGTGTCCCTGGACTCTCCCGGGTGTGCCCTGACCTGTCTCGGTGCCCCAGAGCCCCTGGGGTCGGAGCTGTGTCACAGGAAGGTTTGGGGGAGGTTGTGTCCATTAACACAACTGAAAAAATGAAACGGGAGCCATTCCCAGCCGGCTCCCAGCTTTCTGTGTGGCCTCTCCTGTCTTCCCATCTCCCCTAAAGCCTTCCTGATTTCTGCTGCTGTTGCAGACTCCGGGAGCTGCAGCATTCCTGGGATGTGGGTCAAGGACCCCTCACCCTGCCATCCCCCCGGCACCAGGACAGCCCAGGGCCCTGCACATCTCCATTGCTGCGGCGAGAGCACCCTCTCCTGTCAGCTCTGCCTGTCTCCTGCTCCCTCCCCTGGCAGATGCCAGGGCTCCATCACATCCCGGGGTGACAGGGACACAACAGCCCAAACCCTGTCCTGGCACCAGCGTCACCCAGGGACCTCCTGACAGCAGCTGCTCAGGAGGACCAGGGTGATATTTAAGTAAAAAATAATATCTAAGAGAGGTCTGCCATAATTACTAATTAGATTGGGTTATAATTATCTCTCTCTGCAATCCCATACCTGCCTCAGAATAGCTCCAGTTCCTCCTAACAATTAACAGAGAAAGTCTTTTACGACACACGGGGTGATTACATCGCAATCACAGCCTCTGTGGCCAGCAGTGCCTTATTAAAGAAGGGCTGATATTTACAGAAGAACATTGTGATCAAATTAGACTAAAATTAACTGGAGTAAATTAAGAATGAGAGGGTTTCTTTCAACTGCTTCCCTTTATTTTCTTCCACAGAGTTGCCTCTGGGTTGGTTATAATGCTCTTGTGTGTTGATTGTGGCGTTTGGGCAAAAAACACAGAAAGTGGCAGCAACTCATTTCTCTGGTTTGCCTCAGAGTGAAATCTGCATTCTCATCTCCTCACTAATCCACCTCCTCCTGCTCCATGAAAGCTCGGGCTTGGAGCCTGCCAAAGCTCAAGGAGCTCAGTGCTCCCAAGCACAGGGTGGGTAGTTGGGTGTCTGTGCAGGACCAGGATCTGACCTCTATGATCCTTGTGGATCCCTTCCAACTCAGGATTTTCTATGAAATTACAGAGCCAGACCCAGACCTGAGGTGTTTCAGCCCCCCCAGCTTCAATGAGCTCTGCCTGGGAGTCCCTGCCATGCTGAGAGCATCCCAAAGTGCTCATCCCACACTTCCTGCTCAGGGCATGGCTGTGCTCAGAGCAATAGCAGGAATGGGGTGGATTTTCCCCCAACGATGCTAAACCCAACACTTGCTCACATTTAACACACAGCTTAATAGCTCCAAAGCCAAGGCTGGTGCTCAGCATTATGAACAATCATCCAACGAGGAATTGGGAGTTTTTTTTTAATAGCAGTGGGCCAAACAAAATAATCATCAGGTGGTTTGAGGGTTTTTCATTTCTTTTTAGGCAGGAAGGGAATTACTGGTGAGCAGAGTGTGGTTTCTGGGAGGGTCAGCTCTGTCCATAGGGCTCCAGGAAATGGATAATCAGACTTTTGGCAGTGGCAGTGTGGGGTGGGTACATGGATTTTGCTTTGCTTCTCCCTAGTAGGAGGCTGAATCATCCTAAAGAACAGAGGCTGCTGGAGGGAATGAACAGCACAGTGTCTGACCCAAGCCTTTGGATAAATCATCCTTCCAGTTCAAACCCAGGAATCTGACAGGCTTTGAAAATTGTGTCTTATTACAGTTTCACCAACTTCTCCACCTTTACCTGATGGCTTCATCCCTAATCCCCATATCAAAGCCTCACTGGACATGGGGGCCCTTATTGCATCTTTAACCAGTCCTGGCTTTTCCCTTAATCCAGGAGCTCCACCCCAGTTCTGGTTTAGCCCTCCACCTGCAGTTCCTGCAGGCTGAGCCTCCATCCATCAGCTCCACTTTGAACTGGAATTCCCAGCTGGCCTCTAGATGAGCAAACCAGGCCACAGGCAAGGAGTGGTGGCACTTCTGCAGAGCTGAGGATGCTGTTAATGCAGACAGTGCTGTCAGCATGGGAGGGAGATGGACACAGGGCACGCTTCCCATGGGTTTTGGGGAGATACTTTGGGAAGATGAAGCAGCTGGGATGAAAAGTTTATCAGTGAACAGGCCAAGATGCTCTTTTTCCTCCTTGATTTCAGTGGAAGACACTCATGTGAAGTTGTTGATAAGGTTTTAAGCTTTGTCCTCTTCTTTCCTCCATTTCCTTCCTCCAGAGAGGAAGAAAGAAAAGAAATGACTGAGTTAAAATTAGGTGAATAACCTTCATTTTTCAGGATTTTTTTGTCATTGGAAAACAGAAAAATTCAATCTTGTCTGTCCAGAATGAAATGTTGGAGTTTATTGTTCATTCTGTGCAGGCAGGATGGCTTCTGCTGGGGTTTTTCCTGCTCCTCTCAGCTCCTGCAGAGCTGGAAATCAGCAGGGACCCTTGCCCTGCTCACAGGGTGACTGGGATGGAGGGGCTGGTGCTGGCAGTGTCCATTGGGGGCACGTGTGGTACCTCAGGGGGTACCAGGGTGGAGGGACAGGTGGGAAGGGCAGGATGCTCCCAGGGTGTTCATGCTGCTCCCACTCCTGCACCCCACTTATCTCCCCTGTGGGGCTGGTGAAGGTTGTGTTAGAGGATTTTCCCCCTGCAGGTCCTGCCCTGGGGAATCAGAGAAGGAAAGTGGGTGTTCTTTATTCACATCACACCTGAATATTCAGGAGAGCTGTGAATTATCCGGCTGTGCCACCCGGGCAGGGCTGGGACGTCTGCCTGGAGCCCCACCCCATTCCTCCAGCAGCCTTGCTGCAGTGGAGGAGAAAATTAACAGCACTTCTTGCTTTGGGGACAATTCCTTCATCCAAATCACTTTTGAAATCTGGCGAATGTTGGGGGTTTTATTTGCAGAGAGCACTCGGGGTTTGTCGGGAACAGGCAACCACCCCAAGCCAGGTTTCTAAATCTATTTGACCCATTCGAGGATCCAACAAAGGAGAACCCAACCCTGCTCCAGGCAGGGCAGAGCTGAACCCCCATGTCAGGTGTTCTCCCTGCCCTGCTCCTCGTCCTGCCTTTGCATTAGTGCAGCCCAGCTAAGGGTGAATCGAATTGGTACAAAATGAGCCCAGGGCAGGAGCAGCAGCATCCTTTTCTCAACTGGAATGAGTCATTCCTTCTGAAGTATTCCTGCTCTCCTGACCTCGCAGTGTTGCTCATCCTGGTCAGGATCTCCAGACGATCTTTGCAGCTCGTTGTCAGCTCTAATTGCTGTCTGCTTGAGCCCCATACATGGACAAGAGCAGAGCAAGGACAGAGGAATCGCTGTGTTAATCCCTGGCTTTGCTAGGGCAGGAGGCCACTTGGACACTCCTCTTGGACAAATGGGAACAGTCATCCCTTTCTCTTTGGGAATGTCAGAGAACAAAATCACCAGAGAAATGAGAAACCAATTTGTCACCTCAGGTGGCAAATCCCAGTGCCAACCACAGTCCTAATGAGAGGAGCTGCCAGGATTTGGCATGGCCAGGATGAGCCACAGCCTGGGAAATCATGGAATGATGCTGGTGGGTGGCACAGTGTGAGGGAGGGACCTGCAGGGACAGCTCTGTGTGTGCAGCAAAGCCACAGGCTCTGAGGATGCTCCTGGTGCCATGAGCTGGCACGGTGCTGGTTCCAGCCCTGGAGGGCAGGGACCAGGGCTGAGGTGGCCACTGGCACTTGCTGGTGTCTCTCCAGCAGGTAAAAGTGGCACCTGTGTCCTCAGCATGGTCCCAGCATGTTGGGATTTGGGACTGGGACTGTCAGTCCCCTTTTGTGCTCCAGGGAACCCATCCAAACCTGCAGCATATTCCTGCCCATGGCTCCCACAGTCCTGCTCCCCAAAAACCAGTGCCAGCCTATGATTTCCCACACAGATAAGGCTTTCCCTCCCTTCCATGGCTGCAGATGGTGTGGATGTGCTGGCAGTGCCACAGCCAGGACTCTGGAGTGTGCCATGGGTGCTCTCCCAGCAAGGAATGCAGTGGGAACAGTGACCATGGAGCAGCCCCATGTCAGTGATTACAGTGACTGGAGCTGCACAGCCCAACAAATGCTCCTCAGTGTGCTTTTTTTCCTCCACAAACACTCCTCCAAACAAGCTCTGGCACGAGGGTGGCTGTTTGCAGACATGTATAACCCTTTTTATTCAAGCTGGGCTTGTTTGGGAAGCCGCTGCTGTGAGGCCCTGGGATGAGGCTTAGAAACAGCTGCACTGCACAAGTGGCACTCCAGAATCAGATGTCAGGTCCCCAAAGCCTTGAGACTGCATGGAGAAGTGAGGGAATTTCTAGTGAAAATAAAGCTGCTTTGCCTCTGTTGTTGGTGCAGCATGGCAGGGTCAGGCTCTGAAGCTTTGCAGTGCTGAGGACGAGCAATGTGTTGGTTTTCTGGGATGAAAGCTCCGCTCCTCCTGGCCCCTGATGGTTTTAGAATCTGGGCTGGAAGAAGAGTGAGAGATGATGTGACAAGCAGGGCACAGCTGCTGTGGATTTGGTGAGGCTCAGTTTGCTGGCAGATGTTCTCCCCCTCCCCTTCTGCTCTGCAAGGCTCTCTCAAAAGCAATCCAAGACCCCTGGGAGCTCTCTTGGCAGTGCCACAGGCCCCATTTCTGGGGAGGGGGTGACTCCTTAGGTGGGCAGCTGTGCCCTGCATTCCCTGATCCCTCTCTGGGGTGCAAAGCAGAGCCCAAGGTGGAGGGACCTTCTTGTTTGAGGTCATTTTGCCCAAACTGCAATGCCCAGCCTGGGACCAGCCCAGGGCTCCTGCCAGAGGCAATTCCAGAGCCTGTGCTGAGTCAATCCACCTTTCCCCCTCCCTTCCATCTGTCTTTCCAAGGTACCCCTCCCCTGGTGTCAACACAAGCTTAATGAAAAAGCAGCAGATGTTGCTGTGATTTCAATTTACTCAAGATTTTAACCTAATGCAAATGGTAGTTTGCATCCAGCTGTGACAAGGCAGCCTGTGCTGAGGCCTGGCATCCCTTACCTGTCCCATGGCTGTGATGGCAGGCACTGACTTCCAAAAACCTTCTCCAGGAGGTTGTCTTGGGACCTGCCCTGACCCAGAATGTACAACAGGACTTGCAGCAGCTCCTGGTGAGGGAGAGGTGGGATCTGTGGGAGAGCATGGAGCATTGCTGTGGCCTGGGTGGAAATACCTGTGTGTGTTTTGGAGGTTTCTCGTGAAATGGAGGGAAAATTGAGGAGAAGAGCAGTCAATAGTGAGTGATTCATCTGCCAGATCGAGCTTTGCTCTCCCCCATAGGATTGCAGAAGCCAGCTATGATTTCCTGACCTTATCTCCTCTCTGAGTGGGTAAACAACAAACCAACTCCTCTGTCGCTGCCTGGAGTAGCTGGAAGATAGTCACAAGCAGATCTGGTTGGTTTGTTGGTTTGTTTGCTGGGAAACAACCCCCTTCTCCTCTGCCTTGTGTTTTCACCACCCAAATCCCTGTCTGTGGGCAGAGCTCCCAGATTTCTGTGGTTCCACCAGGTCTGTGACCACCATCCTCACCCAGAGCCTGCAGTGCCGTGGTCACAAAATGCCTTGGAGGCTCCCTGGGTGTGAGAGCCTCACCCCCACCACCTGCCCCCATTCCTGAAAAGCTCTGTACCATTCACAGCCCTCAGGGCCAAAGGTCTTCAGCACAGGAGGAATGAGCCCAGGGAAAGCACAAATTCACCTTCCAGTCTTCTTCTGCTCCTGAAAAAAAGACAGGAACAGGAGACAACCATGTGTTTGCAGAGCCAAAGCAGCCATTTGCCTCCTTGTGAGACTTTTCAGATGGTTTTGGTGGTCTGCAGGCCAAAAAAGGAACAGCATTCCAGTCCATACATCCCTTCCCAAGACTCCTGCCTCCCTCCTCCAGAGTCCTGCAAGCCCATAATGGACTGAGATGGGCACAAGGGGAAGGAAAATCTCCTGTCACTGGGAAAAAAAACACATCCTGAAGCAAAGCAGGGGAGGAAGAAGCGTGGTCAGCATGGAGCCCATCAGGAATCTCAGCCTGATTAGGAACAGTGATCCCCTGACACGGAGCAGCAATTTACAGGCACCATTAGCCCACGCCAGAGAGAGAGAAATGCAAGAATGTCCTGTTTTCCACACCTCCAGAATGCCACACGGCTCGTGGAGGATAAAAATAATTAGCTGGAGCATCTCAGGGATAAGTGACAAGTACCCAGGGGCTGGGAGTTCCTCAGTGTGCCATCCTCATCTCCAGCACTTTGCAAGGGAAGGGGAGAACATCCCCGGGATGCTGCCAGATCTGTGGGATTGGGATGGGCTGAGGGGACCTCACAGCCCTCACACAGGGCCCAGCTGCACCTGCAGGGGCTGCTGCCCCTAAATCTGCTGCTGCCAGAGGGGGTTGGACACACAGGGACCAGCCAGGCTTTGGCTGTGCCCTCCTGCTGCAGGCAGGGCTTGGATCCTGTTGTCTCTTCCCTCCTTCATCGTCCTCCCAGCAGCCTCTGCCCTTTGGAACCTTGTGGTGTTTTCTAATTATTAGGTTTGTTAAATGGCACCATTGGGCTGTCCTGAGTAATGGTGAGGGTTCAGAAACAGGGCTGGGAACTGGCTCCATGGGTTACAGAGATGAGTGGGGAGCTCAGGAAGGAGCTTTGCATCACTCCCCTGCCTTCCAGGCCCACATCCCAACAGGACCTCATCCTTTCCAGCCAGTTTCCCACCAGCCACTACTTAGATCCCCCTTCTCTCAGCTTTTTGCCTCTTCTTCCTCAGTCTATTCTATTTAATCCAGCACCTCCAGGCCTGCATGCCCTGTCTCTCTGGTCAGGCACAGCTTGTCCCAAAATGAGAGCTCATAAAGTGATGGAGCCAGTGATCCAGGGCTGGTGATTGGTTTTCCATTAACACTCACTGGAAGCTGTTTGTTGTGTGAGTCAAAGCTGGGAAGGCATTCCAGCTGGGATAGAGCAGCAGAGGGGGTTACGTTCCTGAAAGCAGCCACAAATTTCATATGAGCCTTTCCAAAGTGAAAGGCTAGGCAGGGAAAACCCCAAAACCAAAAAGGTACGGTAGAACCCCTCAAAGTGGGCTTCCCCATGGAATGAAAAGCTGATGCTCCACTACCAACATCACCTCCCAGCTTGTTCTGTGTCCTTGGAGGCTCCTTTGCTGTGACTGAGCAGGGTCATTGCTGCTTCAGCCTGGTAGAGCCAAACACAGCTGGTGAGCAGGATCCTGCTGTGGTGGGAGCTGGGATGGGTGAGCAGGAACCAGGAGCTGGGATGGGTGAGCAGGAACCAGGAGCTGGGATGGGTGAGCAGGAACCAGGAGCTGGGATTGGTGAGCAGGAACCAGGAGCTGGGATTGGTGAGGAGGAACCAGGAACTGGGATGGGTGAGCAGGAACCAGGAGCTGGGATGGGTGAGCAGGAACCAGGAGCTGGGATGGGTGAGGAGGAACCAGGAGCTGGGATGTCATTAGTGCTGTCCTAATTGCTCTGTGCATGTCTCAATCTAAGGAGGGGAGCAGCCATAGGGGAGCTGCTGCTTCTCAGCCAATAACATTTCAGAGGTGTTGGATGGAGAACAATGATGAGAACTGCCAGGAAAGAGAAAACAATTTTTAAAAAACCAAGCAAAAAAGTCAGAAGAAGCACAACTCTGCAGCAGCTCCTGGGAGCCATCACTCAGACACCTGGTGCTCCCTCCCCTGCTCTTTCCTTGCCTCATTTCCCAGGTCAGGCCAAACCTCCTCAGATTCAACATCACCCTTCAAGAGGAACGAGACCAAAACATTTCCCCTATTGACATGTTGCTGCCTTTTTTTTTTACTATTGATTCCTTAATTAAAAAAGAATAAAATTCCACCAAAGCAGACATTTCCCCGAAACACTCCATCAGTCAAAAGAAAAAGAAAAAAAAAAAAAAGAAAGAAAGAAAAAAGAGGAAACAAAATCAATATCCTATTAAAAAAAAAAAAACAAAACACATTTGGGAGCAGATTTTGGAGCAGCCCCAGGTAGTACATCTACTCCCTTCTCTAATGAGTTCTGTTTGCTCTGCCTTCCCATGCTCTCCAATCCCTCTTCTCTCCACTGGCATCCTTTCCTCTGGACTTTTCCTACAAATCCCATCATTTCTGGTAGGGTTGTCACCATTCCTAGAGTGTGAAGCCCAGGGAACTTTCCTATTTCCCTGCAGGGTCCTGTGCACAGGCTCCATGTCCCTAAGGACGGGTGACACCTCTGTCTTTGTGCTCCTCTCAAAGAAAAACCTTTGTCAAATCATGGAGGCAGAGGCTGCAATTTGCATAGTAGCAGGAAAATGGGGCTGGAAAAGCAGGAATCCTGCTCAAAGCCATGACACAAGGATGCTGAGAATACTGGCTTTGTTTAGGAGTATTCCCAGCATCCTTGTGTCATGGCTTTGAGCAGGATTCCTGCTTTTCCAACCCCATTTTCCTGCTACGATGCAATTTTCAGACTCTCTGGGAATGCTGTATTAATGGCTCTGGCTCCATAGGGATGCCTTCACAGAGGGACTTGGCTGTGAACAGCCACTCCAGGGGATTCCCTCCGAGCAGAAGTTTAAAGATTTGGGTAATTTATCTTAAAATGGGGGTGTGCTAATGATCTGTGCAGGATGAATGATCCTGGGAAAGGCTGCAGGACTGGAGGGGAGACAAGGGCACTGAAGTGTCTGTGAGGCTGAACCTTTTCCTTGTGGAGCTGTGCTGCTGCCTGATAAGGGATTCAGACCAAGCCCAGACATGTGTCAATGCTGGGACATTGGGATTGATTGTGCTCCATCCTGGACAGGCTGGGTTTGGTTTCCTTCGAAATGTGTGGCCCAGCCACGTGGGAGATAAGGAATTGCACTGAATTGATCAAACTCAGCTGATGGATGCTGGATTCATCCCTGGGGATTTGCTCAGCCCTCACTGCAGAGCAGCTGAAGCTCTGCAGAGCCTGTGACCTCTGCAGCTCAGGGCCACATCCCTGGTGTCCAGCCAGCTCCCATGGGATCCACCACCACATCATCAGTGGCTTGGCCTGTTTGATCTTTAAATGCTCTGCAGGGTGCTTCAAGCAGAGCTGGGGCTTGTTCCTTGTTTGCCAGATGTCCAGCTCCACTTTTCCCTGAGGAGATGCTTAGCATGGCATCCCTGGGATTCCTGAGGGAGAGGTTCAGGACCCTGCCCAGCAGAGCAGTGTGGGGTGTGAGGGGTGGCTCAGGCCAGGTGTGTGGGACAGGGAGTTTTTATCTGCCTGGAGCTGCCAGACCTGGTGCCACAGGGGTTGAGTCCAGCTGCCTGCAGGCCCATGGTGGAGAGGGGAAGGAAGCAAGGCACTGACAGATCTGGGACATGGGATAAGTCTCTTTCTGAGGTCTCCATTTATCATTTCTGCTGGTGTCTGATACCTGGGAGGGTTTGGCTGTACCCAGATCAAAGCTCCCAGCTCCCAGCCCAGCCCTTCCCACCTCATCCATCTCAGTGCCACCACAGGACAAGAGCAGAGCACTGAATTTCCATGTCCCTGTGGGCCTGCAGCATTCCTGAGTGGGAATGTCTCCTGGTGGAGGCTGGAAAGAGCATCACCCAACACAATTTGCACAGCCTGTTCCTGCCAAGGAAGGAGGGATGCAAGAACTTCCACTTGGTGACCTGCAAATGAGAGCATTCACAGAATCCAGCAATGGTTTGGAAGGAACCTTAATTCATTTCATTCCATCCCCTTCTGCCATGGGCAGGGACACCTTCCACTATCCCAGGTTGCTCCAAGCCCTGTCCAGCCTGGCCTTGGACACTTCCAGGGATCCAGGGGCAGCCACAGCTGCTCTGGGCACCCTGTGCCAGGGCCTGTGATGTCTCCATCCTGTGCTGGAGTGCCTGGCATTGGTTGGAGCAGGTGCTTCTCTGTCATCTGAGTCTGGAATAGCTGGATCAGTGTGGTACCTGCACATCCCAGCAGGGCCAGGCAGGGAAATGCCATGGGAGAGGTGAGGGCAAAGCCTCTGGCACGGAGCAAGTGCATCAGTGAGCTCCTGAGCTGGAAACTCACATCTTGTTCTGCCTCCTTGTCCCTGAGCACCAGACAGGAGCCTGGGATGAGCCCAGAGATGCAGCAAGGCTCCAAATACAAACCTCTCCTGGCTCTCCTCAGCCTGCAGGGGGCTGGGAAGGGCTGTGCCCATCCCTGGGATCACCCGCCCACCCTCTGCCCTAGGCTGAGATGGGGAGCTCTCCTGGTGCCTGCCTTGCTCCTTACACATGGATTGATGTCCCAGGCTCCCTGCCAGGCCCATCCCAAGGGAAATGCAGGATTCAGCTCTGCTGAGGCTCCCAGGCCTGTAAAGTGCTCTTAGGATAGTAAATACCAGAGGTAATTAACAGAAGAGGTGTTGGCTAATGAGCTCAAGGCACGTGCAGCCTCAAAACAGATCCAGATAATCAAGGCCCAAACCTTAACGACCAAGTCCCAGTCTCCCATGTCATCCCAGTGTGCTCTGCATCACTGAATTTCCATGGCACCTCCTGGGAGTTCTCCCCCCATCCTGCAAGAGAGAGGATCTAAGAGCAGCTCTCACCAGAAGGAAGGGAACCAGCTCAGGGTTTTGCTCCTCTTTTTCTTTTTTTCCCTATATTTTAATGAACAGTAATAACCCCCCTCTCTTTTTTTTTTTTTTCTCTCTCTCTCCTTTTTTTTATTTAAACAATTTGAAACTATCTGACATATGGGAAAATAATGAATTCAGGTTTTTTTTTGCCTGCATTCTCTGATCTGTCAGTCTGCACCCGGGAGCTGCACACAGGGGGAGGAGGAGGCAGGGGTGCTGGCCTACATTGGGGAGATAATGATGTTCCTGCTGATCCCCCTCCCAGGAGAAGGTTCAGGCATGTCCTGCAGCTGAGGCAAGCCAGGGTATGCCACAGCCCTTCCCTCAGCTTTGTATTTCTCTTTGTGGGAGGCTGTTTGTAGCTACAGGAAAGTGAGATGTGCTTGGAGCCTCTCTGCAATCTCCTGGGCTCTTCCCTGATTCCCAGGGGCTCCAGGACTGCATCCACCAGGTCCCTGCTGCCTCCAAAGGAGATTGATCCAGGGCTGTGCTCTTTAGTTTCAGCATCTGCCCCAAAAGCATCTCTAACTAATCCAATGTAGGATTAGTGAGGATGCTGCAGCCTCTGTGGAGTCCCAGATTCATTTGGAGAGTTCCAGAATCATTTTGGCTGGGAAAGACCTCCCAGACCACCAGGTCCCACCTGTGAGCAATTCCCTCTTGTCAGCCCAGAGCACTGAGTGCCACATCCAGGTGTTCCTTGAACACCTCCAGAGGTGGGGGCTCCCTGGGCAGCCCCTTCCAATGCCTGAGCACCCTTTCCATGGAGAAATTCCTCCTGATGTCCAACCTGACCCTCTCCTCATGCAGTCTGAGGCTGATTCCTCTTGTCCTGTCTGTTCTCTGGGAGCAGAGCCAAACCTTCACCTGGTTCCACTCTCCTGTCAGGGATTTGTCCTCCCAAGCTTCCTTTTCTCCTGTGGGATGCCCAAACCTCAGCCCCTGCTGTTCCTCCATAGCAGGTGGGGCTGGCACAGGTCTGGGTGCAGGGCAGCTGGGCAGAGCAGGAGGCTTGCACAACAACAGGGATGAAGGGATATTCCAGCTGGGAAAGCCTGGGATTCAGAACACCTGCTCTATCTGTGCCTCAGTTTCCCCTGTGCCCAGAGCAGCTGTGGCTGCCCCATCCCTGGCAGTGTCCAAGGCCAGGTTGGACAGGACTTGGACCAACCTGGGATACAGAAAAGTGTCCCTGCCCATGGCAGGGAGTGGAACAAGGTGAGCTTTCAGGCCCCTTCCAAGCTCAAACTGTCCCACAATTCCATGATTTTACACTCAGCTGCCTGTGCTGGGGAGGGCCATCCCCAGCACAGGGATCCTGTGTGTGATAGGGGCTCTTATCAGTAAATTTGATTACATCAGTGGTAACAAGCCAGGGTGGGAGGTAATTTGTCCTCCATTTCTCTCCCATCACTGCTGACACATCTGGGAAGCTTCACACTGAGTTTCCAGCATGCTGACAGGCAGAATTGGAACCATTAATCATGCTTGTCCTGGATCACAGACCCACCTCTCAGCTGTGGGCAGCACTCCTCAGTTCACAGACAGCCAGGGCAGGCACAGCAAAGCAAAACAGCTCCCTCTGAATCCCCCACCCTGAGTTAGGGCTTAGCAGTAGCTGGTGACATGATCCATCCAAAAACACTGCCTTGGTGGGGAGAATTGAACAAGGACCTGGCAAATGCAATATATCCTTTGGCATTGTGTCGCCCTTTCAGCTGGGAGAGAAAATTTTAAGTTGTTTTACTCTTTGCAGAGTGAACATTCCTGGTAAACAATCCATACCTGGCAAGCTACCTGCCTGCACAGCATCTGGCTCTTTGTTAAAGTGTGGAAGGGGGCTGCCAAAACTTCTTTCTCCTTGCATAGAAGGCTTTTCAGTGGAATACAAACACTCCCTTATCCCATGGCAGATCTGCTTTTGTGCTCTCCAAAATGGATCCTGCCCAGAGCCAGCTCTCACAAAGGATTTCAGGACTTTGACATTTGGTTTCATTCCAATCCATTGTGAAAACTGAATATTTAAAACTCTTTCTTAGCCAAGAATCTGGGAGCAAACCCCTCCTCAGCATGAAAAAGCAGAGTATTCCAGTGATATTCCTCAAAATGACCTGGAGAGGGCTTAGATGGAGGAAAATCAGCCCCACCAGGGCACTGAGTGGGAAAGCAGAGCTGAGCTGTTCTGCAGTGAGATGAAACCATCTCTAGGAATCATTTCTGAATTTTAGGGATCTGCATTCTTCAGCAAGACACTGTTCCACTGGAGAAATCCATCCTGCTGCTCCTAGAAATGTGGAGCGTGTGAGACTTCCAGAGGTTGGGTGAAAAAAGAGACAAATCATCAGCAGAAAAAAAAAAAAAAGCAGGGGGAATTTTAGGAAATATTAGTGATTTGTTTCCCATGAGTTTATTGGGAGGGTCCATGAATGAGGCTCAGCTGCAGAGCCAGGACAGAAGCAGGGATCCAGGTGTGTGCCTGGGATGGAGAGAGGCAGAATTCCTGCCAGGGAATTCCTGCCTGGGCCCCTCCTGCTCACACACACACACACACTGAAGTGCCACAAGACAAATAGGACCCAGAGAGAGATGCACTATTTAAACTTTCATCACTATTTTTCTCCCTGGCTCGCCTTGTTTCTTTTGATTTATTTTTTAGTGTGTTTTCCCCAGGCTGTGCTGTTCTCCTGCATCTCTTTCCTCTCCTTCTTCTCCCAGCAGCAGTGCTGTTCCAGGGCACCAGGAGCTGCCCAGCATTTTTCAGGCTGTCCAGGCTCAGCTCCCATGGGTAGGCAGGAGGAATGAGGCAGCAGAACAGCATCAGGCTGGGGAAGATGTGGCCAGGACACAGCAGGGACAACAGGGGAGCTGCAGACACAACATCCTCCTTTTCCCATCCATCCCTGATGGAGCAAGGAGTGGGGACAGCTCTGTATTGCGTGGAACAAGAATCCCAGCCTGCTGTCCCCATCCCAGGGCTTGGCTTGGGATTGATGCAGGAGGGGTGCCAGGCATGCAGGCATCCCACAGAGCTCCAGCCTTCCATGCCATGCCAATCTCAGCAGGGCTGGCAGCACGCAGAGGGGGCTGGATGCTTGGAAACAAGGCCAGAGCTCATCCCAGAGCCAGTGTGGCCTCTGTAAATGGACCATGGACAACAAGGGCTGGGTTGATTTCAGCCTGTCTTGTGTAGGGAAGGTGCAGACAGCTCCAGGATTGTTGTGCACAATCACTGAATCATGGAATGGTTTAGCTTGGAGGGGACCTGAAAGCTCATCTTGTTGCACCCCCTGCCATGGGCAGGGACCTTCTCCTGTCCCAGGCTGCTCCAAGCCCTGTCCAGCCTGGCCTTGGGCACTGCCAGGGATCCAGGGGCAGCCACAGCTGCTCTGGGCACCCTGTGCCAGGGCCTGCCCACCCTCCCAGGGAACAATTCCTGCCCAATCTCCCATCCAGCCCTGCCCTCTGGCACTGGGAGCCATTCCCTGTGTCCTGTCCCTCCATCCCTTGTCCCCAGTCCCTCTGCAGCTCTCCTGGAGCCCCTTTAGGCCCTGCCAGGGGCTCTGAGCTCTCCCTGGAGTCTTCTCCTCTCCAGGTGAGCACCCCCAGCAATCCCAGCCTGGTCTCACAAGGGCAGAGCAGAAGGGCAGAATCCCCTCCCTCACCCTGCTGCCCACACTGCTGGGAATGAGCCCAGGATGTGAGGATAAGGATAAGAGGAATGGAGCCTCCTCCTGCTGCTGAGCAGCTGCAGACAGGAATGGTCTCCAGGTTTCAGATGCACAGGAAGATCTGATCAGCCATACCTGAAGGGGGAATATCACACCCTGGAGTCAGGAAGGGCTCTGAGCCCTGTGCTGACCCCAGTTAAACTCAGACCACTCTCTGTGTTGTTTTTCCTTACCAGCCATAGCAAAAGGACTGAGATCCTGATTGCCTCAGGAAGGGGAGAGCTAGAATGGATGCACACCAATGCAGTGGAGGGGAGGATGCAATTGGAACCCAGGGCTAGGTTTCCATCAGATCTTTGGTCACTGAGCCCCCCAGTCCTGCCCCAAGTCCTCACTTGGTGCTGCCCTGAGGAGCCCAGCCCATGACAATGCTCAGACAGCAAAATCCCTGCCTTTCAAGTGTTGGACAAAACCTAAGAGTCTGTTTATATCCTTCCTAGCTCTGAAGAACTGCTGGAAATCTGAATCCTAAATGTGTAAAGGCCTGATAAATGGAAAGCTAAACACTCTTGGAGCTGTAAGCTGCTCTGCAGTGGTTTAGGCCCTCACAATTTGCAGCCTTCAGGGTTGATAATACAGCAAGACCCTGAGCAGTCTGCTGGAAAACTCTGCCAGAAACACAATCCCTGTAAGGGGATTCTCTTATCCAGTGTAGCAAGCTTCATCCTAAAAGCAGTTTTGTGTTCTAACCCCTTTCCTCCCCTTGGAAAGCTTTCCTAGACCCTTGATGAAACAGAGAACCTTCTTTCTCCCCCAGCATCCAAATTTGCCTGCTTTTTCCTTTGTCTTCTCCCAACCTTCTCCTGGTTCTTTCCCTGTAACTCATCCCAGCCTTCATTTTGCCAATTAAACAAGCCAACCTCTGCTGATTTTGCCTGGTAGGGGAGCTGCTCTTTCCCTTTGATCAGCTCCAGGGAGTTCAGCATCCATGACTGCAGCCAAAACCCCCCAAAATCTCAAAAGCATCATGCAGAGCAACACCACTAAAGCTCCAAAACGCCCCCAAGGCTGGTGGGGAAAGCAGACACTGTCTGGGAAGAGGAGGCAGCTCCCTGCAGTTCTCAAGCAGAGAAGAGGATGTTCTGGTCCCAAATGATGCACAGAAATGATACCACAGCCAATTAACTCTTCATTCTGCTGAGTATCATTAGCAAGAGCTTACTGCCAAAGTCACAGCCCCAAAGTCTTGGTACATTGACCACCCTCTGGACCAGGACAGGATAAGAGAGACACAGAATATGTGAGGTTGGAAGTCCAACCCCTTGCCACAGGCAGAGACACCTTCCACTAGATCAGAGGATCATGATCTTCCAGGCAAGGATCTTCCAGAGGCTGAATCCTGCTTCTTTCACAAGTGCCTTGCCAGCCAGAGCAAAGCTGGACTCTGAATGCCCCAGCATGGCCCTGATATTTCTGAGCCTGAGAATCACCAGCTCTTCCCAAGGGGAACTTTTCAATTGTTTTCCTTGTGCCCAAACAACTTTGTCTGAACAATATTTTATTTCCTATAACAACCTCTCTCCCAGGTGTTGTTTGCTATTTCTGCTGCTTAACCATTTAATGAGGACAGGTGTCAATCCTATACACCAATAATGTGCCTTTTTTAGAGCAGCATGTTATAAAAAGGCTGAATGAATTGTAAATAAAGCCTTCTGATTTTGTTCTGCCTGCTGACTGGAGGCAGGCACCTTTATTTTGTATCCTACTGCGACCCCCCAGCGTGGAGCAGAGATGGGATTTGCAAAGGCAAGCTCTGTTTGCAGGGTTTGAATTCCAAAACCTCTCCAAGGGTGAGTGGCCTGTGCAGGTCAGGCCCAGCAGCTCTTCTGTGATGCCCCACGAGCCTGACTTGTCTACAAGAGCTGAACAAGCTTCCCTGACAAGCTGCAAGGCCGTGTCTGAATGCACAAACACTTCTCCTCAGCACAGCAAAGCTCCCACTTCCACCCTCACTGCATCCTGAGGCAGCTGAATCCCTCTGGGCTGGCTCCCCAGGGCTTCCCTTGCTGCAGAGACAAAACACAGGAGCAAAGGTTCTTGTGTTCAGCTCAGCTTTTTCATCTCCACAGGGCCTCCTGTTCTCACTGAGTGCTCACTGTGAGCTGCTGTCCCCCAGGGGAGGCTGGGGATGCTCTTGATTCATCACAGAATCACAGAACAGGTTTGGAAGGGACCCTAAAGCCCATCCAGTGCCACCCCTGCCATGGGCAGGGACAGCTTCCACTGTCCCAGGCTGCTCCAAGCCCCAATGTCCAACCTGGCCTTGGGCACTGCCAGGGATCCAGGGGCAGCCACAGCTGCTCTGGGCACCCTGGGCCAGGGCCTGCCCACCCTCCCAGGGAACAATTCCTGCCCAATCTCCCACCCAGCCCTGCCCTCTGGCACTGGGAGCCATTCCCTGTGTCCTGTCCCTCCATCCCTTGTCCCCAGTCCCTCTCCAGCTCTCCTGGAGCCCCTTTAGGCACTGGAAGCAGCTCTCAGTTCTCTCCAGAGCCTTCTCCTCTCCAGGCTGAACACACCCAAATGATTTACACGTGTTCCCTCAGCTTTGGGGCCACCTTCCAGTGGTCCATGGCACATTGTGGTCACCAGGAGCATCCCCTGGTCACTGTTACTTGTTTAACTCCCACGTGAGCTGGGCCCAGAGCCCTGAGTGCCACAGACCCCCTTGAGGAAGGGGAGCTGAAGATGAGCAATGCATCAGCAAAGCCTTATCCAAGGGGACTCCTGTGCTGGGTCTAACACCAGCTGAGCAATCCTTGCAGATATTTGGCTCAGGGCAACCCTCAGGAGCTGCTCAGTGTCTGCCTCTCCAGCCCAGCAGCTGGGTGGCCCTCACCCACCTGCAGGTGCTGGGGTTGAATCACTTAACACTGAGCAAGAGGTTGGCCCCAGGAAGAGGAGATTGGTTACACAAAGCCAGCAGCAGTAAGGTACCAGCCACAGCAACTCAGGAAAACAGCCTTAATTAGGGAAAATGTACTGGTGGCTGCAGGGCTTTTTGCTTCATCCACTTCCAGGACCTGGCTGCTGGAGGATCCTGTTGTCTCAGGAAATATTGCTAATGACTGAGGCTCTATTTGCTTGCCACATCCTTGTCCAGCTGCTGGGAGCATTTGAAGACATCCACACCATTCCTGGCTCAAAGGCAGTGTTAGCCTGGGGTCTGAGCCCAGCACTAAGGAATTCTGTGGGGTTCACTAATTAATCACGTTGTGCAGGGTGGGACAGTGTGCAGGAAAGCCTCTAACAACTAATTTTAAAAGCTGATGAATGCACCAAGAGCACCATCATTTAATTGTTTATGATGATGTGCTGTAAGTGCACTTTTCCAAAGGGCAGGGAGCAGAGACCCCAAGCTGTCCTTCCTCAGCCAGGCAGCCCAGAACTGTGGAGAATGGATTTAAGCCTGCCCAAGACTGGTTTGAAAATCTTCAGCCATTCCTGTATTTTGACAGAAAATGATGGGGTTGGCAGGGAGAAGTTTGTCAGCATTTCTTTGGAAAGTTTTGTCTGTAGTGAAGAGAGGGACAAGCATCCAGCTGAGATCCTGAGGGCACTGTGGGGAACAGGAGACCTTCTGCTGGGATGATTCATCTCCACCCCAAAAGATCTCATTCTCATGTCCATTTGGGGATAATTTATGGGGATTCCCACCCCACAAAAAGCTGCATGTCATAGACTGATGGGATCATTCAGGTTGGGAAAGCCCCATAAGCCCATGGAGTCCAACCATCCCCCCAGCAGTGCCACCGTGTTCACCACTGACCACGTCCCCAAGTGCCACATCCAGGGCTGGGGACTCCACCACTGCCTTGGGCAGCCTCTTCCCACCTGACCACCCTTCCAGTGAAGAATTTTTCCCTACTCTCCCAGCTGCACCTCCCCTGGTGCACCTTGATGCCTTTTCCATCCAGCTTTCTTTTCCTATGGGCTTGAGCTGTCCTGGATCCCTTCTCCATCATTTTAATCTTCCTGGACACGTGTGGGTTAACTCCATTTGCTTTGCTGTCAGGAATAACCCCCTCTGCAACCCCAAACAACTCCTCCTATTTATATCCCTGCTTTAATCATGAAGGCTAGTGCTTCCATAGCTACGTGATTAAAAATTAGGAGACCAGGTTCTGTAGTGGTGCCTCATAATAACAACCAATCCTGGGAGCACAGTGGATGAATAATGGATCATGGCTCCATGCTACCACTTTTTGCTTTCCCTCCTTTCTTCTTCTCCCCTTTTCATCTTATCATTCTTCTCCTCCTCCTATCCCAGGCTGGAGTTGGGGTTGGAATACATCCACCCTTCATATTGCAGATGTTAGAGAGACATCACTGATTCCTCTTCATCAGACCCTCCACCCCAAGCAAAATTCCCTGTTAGGGAGCCTGGAGACATCAATAATTCACAGCTACCTGGAAGACTGGGAGATGAAAACCATTTACTTGGGAAGAGGTAGCCAGAACCCATCCTCACCTCATTGCCATGAGCAGCTCCTCAAGGCTGGCTGCTGATCCCATAGGGACAAACAGGAACAAAACTGTACAAAAAAATGAGGATTTCTGGCACAGGCCAGACAAGTGATTCCATGTTTGTTTGTGTTATGTTGTCCCCTGTCCCATAATATCCCCTGGTGGACACGCTAGATTGCTTTGCAGAGGAGATGTTGCTGCAGGAATATCAGGAAAAAAAAAGGCAGGAATGTCAAACATCCCACCATAAAAGTTCCCTTATTAAATTCCAAGATGTTCTTCAGAGAAGGATTTGTGGGTTGGTTTATTCCCCCACTCTACAAGATGAATTTTCAATATTTTTTACAACCAGAGGTCAAATTCAATTAATGGATTCAGTGAGGGGGAAAAAAAAACTATTGAAAAATGCCAGATTTGGTTTAAAACAGCATAAACCCATCCAATGAAATAAAATAAATAATTTTTAAATGAAAATTCATACTTCCTTTGTAGCTAAATAACATCAGAATGGAGCAGAATTGTTCCCACTTTCACATCTCAGTGACAGGCATTCCAACTAACCTAAAGCATGGATTTTTTCACTTTCTCTTTCCACTCTTTTAACCTGAAAAAAATAAAAAAATTAAAAAAATAAAAAATAAAAGTACATTTTGGATCCGTGTAGAAAAGCTTTTTTTCCCCAGTCCTTGGGTTCCACCCAGTGAGCTGAAAAATCCCATTACAGCCAGGGCTTGGCAGGCGGTGAGGCAGCAGGGTGTGCACAGCACATCTGCAAATCCCGGCCTGGGGCAGGCTGCCACCTCGGGATTCTCAGGGAACACAATCCCTTCCCAATTCTTCCCCAATCCAGCTCCTGGAGGAGCCACTGAGGAGTTTTTCAATCCTCCCCAGCCATCCACAGCGTGGGGACAGCTCGGGAGTAGAGACAAGCTTGGGGATTTCAGAGGGGGTTTCGGCTCAGAGGGGGAATAAAACCAGCCCCACTTTGGCAGAAAACTGTTGGATTTCACCCAAAATCCCCTCCAAAGGATGGTGATGGTCACAGGGTTCTGCCACCAACTTTTCAGCAGGGGGTGAAGGAGCAATTCCCCATTCCTTGAGAATGCTTTTCGTGTGTCCCTCACATTCCTGCTGGCCTCCCACCCCCAGAGAGGCCATGGAGGGATGGGAACACATCTGTGTGCACCAAGAACAGCATCTGGGTCATGGCTGGGGAGAGCTCAGAGCTTTGGGAAGGGCCTGGGGCTGGAAGGGCTCTCAGTGAAGGGGTTGCCAGCAGCTGTCAGTGACAAGGAGGTTCTCTGCTGTTTCCCTGGAATAATGGGAGGCATCCATAGGATTGGGGATGCTGTTAAAGACCAAACTCAGGTCTCTCACAGGGCAGAATTAAAGTGCATTTGTCTCACTTGGTCAGGAACTTTTTATCTCTTGATGAAACACCCACCAATGGTCAGTAAGGACAAAGTTTTCATGGTGCTCCTCTGGAACAGGCTGGAGTCCTCATGCCTGGGGGGATTTAAAGCCATGTGGATGTGGCACCTGGGGACATGGTTTAGTGGTGGGCTTTGCAGTGATGGGAGAATGGTTGGACTTGATCTTAAATGTGTTTTCCAACCTAGATAATGCTCTGATTCCATGGACAAAGCTCCAGCACAGATCTGGGATGGAGCAGACCCATCAGGGTAGCAGAGATAAAAGCTCCCCCCTGCAGGGTTAAAGAACAGCCCCTCTCTCCAGCTGCATTTCCCATCTCCTGCCATTCTGGGGTGCCAGATTCAAGGGCTGGTCCCAAAAGAGAAGACCATGCTCAGGTGTCCTTCCTCTGCTTCCCTGTCTCCACCTGTCCCTGTCTCTGGCTTCATTTCCAGCAGAGATGCCCAGGGCTGTGTGACAGCTGGATCTGCAGCCCCCCACGGGCTGTCAGGTGCTTTCAAAGGAAGACCAAGGTCTTAAATGTCTCTGTGTCCCTCTGGCTAGAACTGCAATCCCAGAGGGAGGTGCTGAGAACCTTCCCTGTGGCAGGAAGTGACCACAACCTGCTTGTGGGAGTGACAGGGACATCAGGGAGAGCAGGGAGTGCCCAGGGCTTCTCCCATTCCTCTGTGGTCCCTCTGGCTGCCAAAGGAGCCCTCCCAAAGGCAGGCACCTGGAAGTCACACTCCTGATGCCCAGAGGTTATTCCACCCTGAGTCCTATAGGTCCAAACCCAACTTCCCCTGCCCTTCTACCCCCAAACACCTTCATCTCCCTCCCACTTTGCAATTAATTAGCAGGGTCACACCAATCCTCTCCAATCCCTGTGTCCTGCAGCAGCCAGAGATCCCCAGGGAGGGAGAGAGGAGCAGGCACAGGAAGCAGGGATATTTATTTCAAGCAGGGATATTGCTTTCAAGTACTCCCCATCCTGACAGAGTTTGCAGCTCAGGGACATCCAGGGCTTTGAGGATTTAGTAGCCTTGGGTGGATTTATTTGCCACAGACCTAATCCCTGATGTTCCTGCAAAGGTTGCAGCCACCTGGCCCAGCAGAAACTTCTCCAGTTGCTGCTGCTGGAGCTCAAGTCTGGGGCAGAGCTTTCAGGAGAGCAGCAAAAGGCAGGTGGCTCTAACTTGGGGACAGGGGTAGCCCTGCCATGGCCATCCCAAAGCACCTGCAGGGTCTGAGAGGTCACAGGCCAGTCCTGGCAGCACAGCCCTCTCAGGTGACTCCAGGAAGGTGGGGGTCACACTTCAAATGACATTGTCTGCCCTCTGCTCTTTCCTTGCAGTTCCTCCAGATGATCCTGTCATTATGGGGGGGCCCATCATCAGCCTGAGAGCAGGAGATCCCCTGAACCTGACCTGCCACGCAGACAACGCCAAGCCAGCAGCCTCCATCATCTGGATGAGGAGGGGAGAAGTCATCAATGGAGCCACCTATTCCAAGGTGAGGCAGGATGGGGCTGGGACCAGGCCTGTGCTCCTCCCTGGCTCATGAAAAGAGCCACTGACACTTCACACAACCCCAAAATATGTGGGGAGCTGAGATTCTCACCCTGCATCCCTCCCTAAAACCTTCCCAGGGGGGAGGCTGGGAGGAAAACAGTCAGGAGGATGCAAATGAGAAGCCAGAAACGGTCACCAAAATGGGCTCTGCTCTAAATTTGGTGGTTTGTACCTCTCACACCTTGTAATCACCTGGTGTGGCCACTTCTGCCCCGTTAATCCCACCTGGGTGTGGTGTTAATGTTGTGACCTGTGTCCCCTCCTCCAACTGCAGTTTTCCACGAAAATCTGTCAGGGTTCTTGGCATTTTTTAATTTAGACAGCAAGTTTTTATTGGGTCATGAAGGAAATCATCAAAGAGCAATCAGCAGCACACTGGGAATGGGACCTCCACAAGTTCTCCTGTTTGTGGGTTTCTGATGGCTGGTGAGCTTGAAAGATTCAGTAACACTCGTCAGTTTTAATGAAAATTCCCAAACAAGCAAAATTCGAGCCCTAAAATGGGTCAGTTTGCAGCCAAAACTTCAAAGTGGGCATTCAGAGCCATTCCTCGAGCTCCCGAAGATCTTTAATAAACATTTCATCCTCTGCTTGCCGCTGTGAAGCCCCCATCCAGCCTCATTCCAGCAATATCCTGATTTGCTGGGTGAGAGCAGAGGAGGCAGAACAGCCTCCCTGCCTCCTCCTCCTCCTCCTTGCTGAAGCTGAGCTGCTTCCCTGCAGCCAGGGAGGGGGACCTGCCCCATCTCCCTTCGTGTGCTGTGAGAGGCAGCACTAATTAGAGCCAGGCAGAGCTGACCTCTCTCATTCTCCTGTCAAATCGAGTGGAATTAATTAAAATCCAGGCCGTTGATGTGCAGTTGTTCACAGCTCATCCCCCCTCACCCCCAGCCTTCCCTTCCTGGCCCCGAGGAGATAAATTTTGTGTCCCTTTCAGATCCACAAGCAGTGGGGACCAGAGAAGGGGGAATGCCCATCTTTAAAATATTTCCAACAAAACACCCTTCCAAAGCAGAATTTTCCAGGCTGCAGATCCATCTCCCACAGCACAGAGATCTCCATGGCATTTTAAGCAGTTTTTAAGAAGCATCCTTCTTCCTCCTGGAATCAGGAAAACCTTTCTTTCTGAGGCTGAACCTCATTTTCTCCTGACTTCCTGAAGGTTTCCACGAGGCCCTTCCACATTAAAAAAGAAAATCAGACTTTAGAAAAACTAGCAGGCAATTTTAGACACTTTTTTCAGTGAGGAAGTTTGAATTTTTGGGGTCTTTGGGGTCTAGAAACATTTCCCTTTTGAAGCTCCCTGTAAAACAGTTCCTCAATTTGCCTCTTTTTGCTTTTTCAAGAAAACTGAAACCCAACCCAGCTTTCCTTTGATCCAGATATTCCAGCCAACCAAAAAGAAGCCCTCTTTGGGTTACTGACTGCCTGAAACCATTCACACTGAGTGATCATTTCTTTGTTACTCTGAATTTCCAGTCCACCAACTGATCCATATGCAGCCCCCTGCAATCCCAGCCAGGCAGCACAGAACAGTCACAGCTGACTGAAACCCCCCTGATCCATAGTGAAGGGGACAGGGAACGTTACAAGATCCTGCAGGATTTGGATGTTAACCTCAAATAGGGGAAATTCTGCACAGGTTTAGGGTTTGCCTCAACCCCAGCACCAAAAGTGGGGCAGTTCCCCAAGGGAAGGGCACAAGGACAAGGCAGCAGCATCCTGCATTTGTGTCCAGAGATGGGAACAGAGCTGGGGAAGGGGCTGGAGGACCAGGAATGTCTGAGGGAGCTGTGGGGGCTCACACCTCCCTGACAGGAGGGGGACCCGGGGCAGGAGTCGGGCTCAGCTCCCAGGGGACAGGGACAGGAAGAGTGGAAATGGCCTCAAATCGTGCCAGGGGAGGTTTAGATTGGATATGGAGAAGATTTCTTTGCTGGAAAGGGATTCAGACATTGAAAAAAGGCTCTTGGCATGGTGGTTTCCCAGGTTGGTTTCCCAGGTGGTTTCCAGGGATTCCCCATCCCTGGAAGTGTTCCAAAAACACATGGATGTAGTGGAGAGGGAGGTGGTTTAGTGAGTCAGTGCTATCAGTGCTAGGTAAATGGATGGACTCGATCTCAGGGGGCTTTTCCAACCTTAATGGCTCTGGGATTCTGGGCTGACTGTGGTGACAATTTCTCAGCATCATTCCTTGTCTCCTGTGCTTGAGAGGCACAAACCTGTGTGCATGAAGGCTGTGCCACGATGAGCCCAGGGAAAGCTTTAGTGTTGGGATCATTTAGGTTGGGAAAGCCCTCCAAAATCAAGTCCAACCTCTACCCCAGCACTGCCAAGGCCACCACTAAACCACATCCCCAAGTGCCACGTGCACACATCTTGCTGACATCTGTTTATCTCCCAGTAAAGCCCTGTCTTACACTGTGAGGAACAAACTTGGAGAATACTGACTTAGAAGGAAAAGCTGCCTGGCAGGGTCCAAAATCCACTGCTGATAAACCAGAGAGAGGTCAGAGGTGGGAGAATGATTAAAAGACTGAAAACCACACAACATCTTGAGAGCTCTGAGGGCTGAGTTTATCAAGGTCAGGGTTATGGGGTGATGTGACCTCCTGTAAGGATTTCAGGAGGATTAGGGGATGGTAAGGAAGAGCTCCCAGGCTCCCAAAAGAGGCATGGCAGGGCACCACAGCTGGAGTCAGATAAATCCAGGGGAGAAGCACAGAGCAGGCAGAGCTGGTTACCAGCAGGGTTTGGATCTCTGGCCCCCACCAGTGAACACCTGAGAGGTGATGAGCCAAGGACACATGGCCAGGGTCTGTCCATGCTGCTGGCAGCTGGCATCACCACTCCTGGCAGCTTTGTGCACTCACCTGGCAGAAGATGATGCAGGATCACAAAGCCATTTGCCTCTGGCTCCCTCTTTCCTGGGGTGGTGGGTGACTGGAGCTTTCCTCCCTGGCCTAGGCACAGCAGGGCTGCAGGGAAGCAGATGGGAGTTAAGAGCCCAATTCCCAGAGAAGCGCAGTGAAATTTGTCTTTCTCATTCCCCTAAGGCTTTTGGCAGATTCCAGCCAGAGGAATTGTTATTGCAGGAAGCTGCTCGGCTGAGAAGCTGTTATTGAGCCTGGGGATGGGCAAAGGGCCCTTCTCCAGTAGGAAATCTCTTTCCTCACCCCTGTCTCCCCCTCACAGACACTCCTCCGTGACGGCAAGAGGGAGAGCATCATGAGCACCCTGTTCATCGCCCCCTCCGACATCGAGAACGGGGAGAGCATCGTGTGCCGTGCCACCAACAAAGCCATTCCCAGTGGGAAGGAGACCTCTGTCACCATTGACATCCAGCGTGAGTACACAGCCAGAGCAGCTGCTGGGACCTCCCTGCCCTCTCCATCGCTGCCTGCAGCTCTGATTCCAGGCAGGAGCAGCACGCTGGGGCTGGGGGTTGCTCTTTACTGGGAGGGACTGGTGTGTGGGCAGGGTGAAGGCACAGATGGGGGATTGCAGGAGCCCTGAGCTGTTGGCAGGGAGAAAATGGGCAATCAATAACAGAACCAATGTGATTGAGCAGAAGTCATTTATTGTTTACATTAAGCTACAGTTATGGATTCTAAGGCTGCTTGTTCACACATTTGTCATTATTTGATTGGTTCCTCTGTCTTGTCCATGCATCCAGCACCCTCCAGGAAACAGGATTGGTCCCAGGTTATCGCTCTGTGAGCCTCCTTTATCCAGGTCTTGCATTCCTGGTATTCCATTTCTCAGACTCCTCTTTTCTTATTTTATCCCTGTTTTTCTCAGCAACCTTGACAAATTCCTGAGGGTTCTGATAACAATAACGAATACCTACAGGTGGTAGTTTGGCTGGAGCACTTTGTATTCCAAGTTATGTGGGTACATTGCCACACTGAGCTCCCTGGGGCACTGAGGAACACCCTCACTGCAGGGATATCCTGCTTCCCACATGTCCATGGATTTGAGCAAAAATGCCCTGCTCTGGGTGGCCCAACTGTGCCCTGATCCAGGCCCCCGGGGGTCTCTGGAGCAGGGATGGATCCCAAAGGGTTTGGGTGAGCAAGCAACATCTCTGGGCATGGCCAGTAGCAGAGAGAAGCCCCATTAGGATTTCTGGTGCAGTTTCCAGACTCACAGGCAGTTCAGCGATGTTTTTTGTGAGACATCTGACTGGGACAGTGTCCCTCCCATGACACAAAGTGCCAGTCACCACCTCAGGGAGCAGGGCTGTGTTCAGAGCTGTACCATTCACCCTTTACTGTCAATCCACAGAGCAGAATCTGCCATCCTTCGAAATTCACATTTCACAGGCCTCTTCCCTCCTCCTCTGCAGCAGCCACTGCTCTTGGGCTCCTCCTGACCCATTCACACACCCAGTTCCTGCAGCTGTTATTTACCCACGACTTGCAAAAAGCAGGATGTTCAGTATTAGCATGCCAGCTGCTTTCCAGAGACCAATTAAAACTGGCAAACTCAACTGAACAAACTCAAGCACTGCAGAAAATTCACCATTTAAGACTTCCAGCTTTTGCTGCCGGAAGATTACCAGGCTCTTGGGTCGCTGGCTGCATGTCCTGACAGAACTGGGCAGATAAAATGAGATAATAGCTGGGGTTATTTCACAGCCAGCAAACAGCTACAATAGCTGGAGACACACTCACACAAACAACGTGGAGCAGGGACATCATTACACCGGGCACTACAGTGTGGGCTGGAGACGTGAGCTGAATCCCAGAGCCACATGGAATCTGCCTGGGAAAGAGAAAAACCAGATAAAGAACACCAATTTCCACTCTGAGCTATTAAATACTCCATGCTGTGAATATAATAACAATAATATTCTACCCAGCTACTAAAAGTCTGTTGTTCTTAATGGGGACTAATGAGGATATCAGTTTCCCAAAGCTGGATGGGTGATGGGATAGGAGAATACTAAAATGGATTAACCAAGCTGAGGTGGGATGGATTTTGGCCTGGATGCAAAAGCCTGCTCTACCTGCATCTAGTAACAGAATAACAGAAGTGTTAAGGTTGGAAAAGACCTCTAAGATCATCAGGTGCAACTATTAACCCAGCTTGAGCTCACTCCCAGCCTTGTGGACAACCAGCTGCGTGCACTTTGCAAAGAGCTAAAGGTGCTTTTCCTAAGAAAAAAATATCTGGGCCACTCACCTTTCCCTAGGGAATTGTTCTGGAAGTCCTGCTTGTGAGTCTTCTTCCAATATCCAGCAGAGAAGCAGCACCTTGGAGAAAGAAAGAAGTGGTTTCTGCAAGAATAAGGAAAAGCAGGCAGCAGTTGCTGGCTGGGGAGTTCTGCCCAGCCTGGCATGAGCTGCAGCATCCCCCTGGACACTCTCCACCTCCAGCACTGGAGGTTGAGCTCACACCATAGCAAACATCACCCAGCTGCATGGTTTGAGAGGTGGCCTTAAAAACAATCCCAGGGATCCAAAAATAATCCTTCCTAGGAAGCAACAGCCTGGTAAATCAGTCCTACTGCTTCCTTTCATTTTCTTCTGCAACTCCAAAGAACATCAGCCAATGTTCACAGGCAGCAGAGGAGCACCAGGATGGAGGTTATCCCTAGGAAGGGTGTGTGAATCCTGGGAGACATTATCCTCTTCCAGCTGATGGAAAATTGAACTTGGGGTCCCATCAATCTCACGTCTGCCCATCAGAGCATGAAAGAAAAAGCTGAGTCATAAAACCCTCCCCTTCCAAATATATAAAGAAGGGGGGTTGGCAGAAGGAGCAAGGCAAAGCCCCCAGTGCAGGGTGTGTAATGGAAACGCTAAGCGGCTCCAGCTGGAACATCTGTTCAATGTGATTCCGTTCCACCAGCCACATCAAAGCCAGCCTCCTGTGAGTTATGCGTCCAACATCACAAGTGGGATTAAAATCATGTTTAATAGTTTGATATGCCATAAACTATTTATACTGCAGGAGCCCAGTGGCTCCATGGAAATGCACACCCGGCGTGCCGGGATGGGGAGGAGCAGGGTTATTGCTTATCCAAAGCCATTGCTCCAAGCCTCTGCACACACTTGTCCTCATTTTTACACCTTTTTTTTTTTTTTTTTTGTCATAGCAAGAAGGGATTTGGCTGCATCTGTAGGTTTTTGCAGGAGGTAGGAGGAGAAGGAAAGTGGAGGGTGATGAGGGGCACATCGCTGTGCAGGAGGGTCTCCTGCTGCGTTCAACCTTGGAGCTTTGCAGTGTTTGATTTGCTTTTGTGCTTCCCGCTGGGGAGTGGATAGCCCGGGGCTGAAGTGGCATCTCAGGCTTAGTGAAGAGGTGTGGAAGGGCTTGTCCAGAGGAGAGGAGCTTGGAGAGGGATCTGCACCTGGCAGGGCAAGTGCCAGCACAGCCGTGCAGCCCAGCCTCATTCCTGAGGTGCTGAGTGGGAGCAGTGGGAGCTGAGGGCTTGGACAAGGTGCCTCCGGGGCTGCGGGGAGTGAGGAGTGAGGCTGGTCCCGGTGCCAGTCCTGGTGCCGGTTCCAGTTCCAGTCTTGGTGCCTGTCCTGATGCTGATCCCAGTGTCCATCCCAGTGCCTGTCCCAGTGCCAGTCCCGATGCCAGTTCCAGTGCCCATCCCAGTGCCCATCCCAGTGGCAGTCCTGGTGCCAGTCCCAGGTTCAGTCCTGGTGCCAGTCCCAGTGCCAGTCCCAGTGTCCATCCCAGCATCCATCCCAGTACCATTCCTGGTGCCAGTTCCAGTGCCAGTCCCAGTCCCAGTGCCCATCCCAGTGCCAGTCCCGATGCCAATTCCAGTTTCAGTCCCAGTGCCCGTCCCAGTGCCAGTCCCGGTGCCCATCCCGGTGCCAGTCCCGGTTCCCATCCCAGTGCCAGCCCTGGTGCCAGTCCCGGTGCCAGTCCCAGTTTCAGTCCCAGTGCCCATTCCGGTGCCAGTCCCAGTCCCAGTCCCTGTCCCAGTCCCAGTCCCGGTGCCAGTCCCGGCACCTGCACAAGCTCTCACCCCCTCTCCTCCCATCACCTGTGGGCTGGCTCTATCTCGTTCCACCATTCAAATTCATTACAAGAAGCTGGGCAGGAATTAGGGTTGTAACCGAGTGGAATTACATCCTGATGAGCTCCAATTTGTGTCTTTTTTCCCTTTAAAATGCCCCCAAACACTGGCACAACCAAGCCCACGCTATCCACGGCACCCACGATACTCGAAAGCCCAAACCCATTTCTGAAAGGCGAGATCAAAGACTTTAATTCATTTCCTTTGCTTTTTTCTTCTTTTTTTTGTCTTTTTTTTTTTTTTTTGTTTTTTTTTTTTTTTTGGTCTTTTTAATTTTATTTTTTTAATTATTTTTAGTGCAGGAGGGAGCCGGGCTCATTTTAATACAACGAAGCTCCTCTCTGTAAATCGTAGGCACCGCTCCTAACCCATCAAACAATGGGGAAGCTACTAAAGAGAAGTGTGATTCATACTTAACAAAGGAAGGTGATTAGCTGTTGTTGTCTAACAATAGGGAAGTGTCAGGATGCCTGGAAATGAATTAGGAGCCCGCTATACATCTCTGGGCTGCTATGTCAGGGAAGCTCATTTATATTCCCAACTGCGCCCATCTTTATTGTCATTTGAATTGCACATTTTAAAACGAAATTAGGGTAAATTGAAAATACCTATAATTTCCCCGTCATAATTTCCCATCAGGAAGGCAGGTGGCTTTGCTCACAACAAAGCCAGGCTCAGGCTGGGTAAATCCCTCAGGGTGGAGGAGGAGGAGGCACTGGAGCACGGCCGGGACTCTGCCTTTGCTTCTCCCCTCCTGCCCAGCCAGGTCCCTGCCAGGGCCACCTCCAGGCTCTGCTGCTGTCCCCAAGCTGCTGGCCTTGCACCTGGCAGGCCTGGAATAACCCAGGCTTGCTTTGGAGTTAATTCCCACACCAGGATGCCCAGCTGGAGCCCACACCCACCAGCACTGAGCTAGGTCACTGGGCAGGACCCTGACCTGTGTGTGTGGTCAGGAGAGGCCAGCAGGGAAAATTCCATCCCTGTGAAACACAAGGACACTCCTTGGGCTTGGCTGGGCCGTGTCCAGCCCTGCAGTGCTGACCCCACACCCCAGCCCAGGGCACACGTGAGGCCAAGGGAGGTGCCCTGGACCCAGCTTCTCTGCTCCCCTGCCCTGTCACCTGCAGCCTTTCCCATTTTCCAGCTGGGAAGGACACTGCTGGAGCACCTAGAAGAGGAGAGAGAGGCAGCAGGTAAAGTTGAACATGTAACATGTCCTATTTTAGGATGTGTTTTTGCATATGTGCAGCAGATTCCCACCTCAAGGGCAGGAAAGCCCCTCAGCTGTGCTGATGAGCCCCAACACCCTCTGCCATGGGACAGCTCATTCTTCAGGCACCAAAATAAATCCTCCACAAAGCCATTTCTTTCTGCTTTTTCCCCTCTGCTTTTTCCCCTCTGCTTTTCCCCCTTTTTCCCCTTAAAACCTAAAGCTGAATGCCTGACACCCCACCTCAGTCATCACAAAAAATTAAAACAACTCTGGATATTCTTCATCTGAACATTTCACCCCTTTACTGCTTGCTTTCCTTGGTTCTTTCCTAAATTTTATTTGCTGCTAAAGCATTTAGATGCTTCTCACATTAAAAGGAGAGAAACTGAGGAGCAGTTGGAAGACTGGAGCAGCCAATGACACCAGTAAGGCCTTGGCAGAGATGATTAGGCTGATGAAAGAGCAGAAATGCCACTTTAAAGTTAGAGGATAGACAAAAGATCATTGTTATACAGCGAGATATTAAACTGGTATGTCTCAAAGCAGGCAAGTTTATATCCTTAAATGAGAATCAGAGCCAGCAGTCACATTTTCCAAGTGAAATGTTACATCAAATGGTGTCTGTGGCTCCTCTTCCTGTCTTATTCGCTGAAGCCCTTCAAGAGAAGAGCAGCGTTCATGGCATCAGCCTGACATTGTTATATGGCTTTAAACTGAAAAATGGCTTCCCACTGCCAGAGGGCAGGCTGAGATGAGATTTCAGGGAGAAATTCTTCCCTGAGAGGCTGGTGAAGCCTTGGCACAGGTTCCAGAGAAGCTGGCAGTGTTCAAGGCCAGGTTGGACAGGACTTGAAGCCACTTGGTCCAGTGGAAGGTGTCCCTGCCCATAGCAGGGAGTGCAACTGGATGATCTTTAAGGTCCCTTCCAATCCAAGCCATTCTGTGATATCACAGCATCAGGGAGCCTCAGTGCTTTTGCCAGACTTCCTTAGAGCCAGGTTTTGCTTTGTAGCCTGAGAAGGTGGCAGGAGAGGCAGGGGGATGCTGCCCTGTGCCCTTGGGTTGCTCACAGGGCTGAGAAGGTGGCAGGCAGGGACAGGGGGATGCTGCCCTGTGCCCTTGGGTTGCTCACAGGGCTGTCTCTGGTTGCAGACCCACCCCTGGTGAACCTGTCCGTGGAGCCACAGCCGGTGCTGGAGGACAACACTGTCAAGTTCCACTGCTCAGCCAAGGCCAACCCTGCTGTCACCCAGTACAGGTAAGGTGGCACCCCTGGCACCTCAGCCCAGCCCTCTGCAGAGAAGATCTCACCTTCCTCCTGCAGCACTTCCCCCCCCCTGCACCCCAAAGAGCTCAACACCTCTGGCTGTGGTGTCTGGTGGCCATTTCACCTCCTCCTTGTTTCTCTGTGCTCACTGTGGCTCATCCCCACGGCCTCTGCTGCCCCTGTGCTGTGCTGAGGGATGTGATGGATGGAGCCAGCCCCTTCTCCCTGCTCCTTATCCCATCCTGGTGGCTCCCTGGTGCTGCCCTGGCCTTGATGGTGCTGTTGACAGGCTTGGATTCTGCCCCTTCCTTGGTGTCTGCTGGATTCTGCTGCATGCAGCAGCTCCTGGTCAGGGATTCATTGGTGCCTGGAGTGGATTAAGAGGCCTGGCACTGAGCTGGCAGAGCCATCTGTCTGGGGACATCAGGAGCAATGCACAGCAAGTGAAAATCTGTCTTGGGAAAGTACCTGTCCTTTTTTTGCACACTCTTTTGTGGTTTGAACAAAGCAGCTCTGTCACCATCTCCATGTAACCCTTAAGCAACCACCACAACTGTGCCCAACACGGTGGAGCTGAGCTCGGGAGGGGGCAGAGCAGAGGTGCAGGAGATGTGAGGGAGCCCAGGGGATGGGATCTCCTTGAATGGGACATTCTCCCTGAGTGGATGGGGTTGTCTGTGCTAGCCACAGCCTGCAGTGCCCCTGCACTGGCCATGGTGAGCTCAGAGCAGGGCACAGGTGGCTGAGGAGATTTGGAGCAGGAGGAAATGTGTCATTGTTGCTGGCAGAGGTTTGGGGTGCAGGCAGTGCATGGGGTCCCTGCCAGCCTGAGCCTCCCTGGGTCCTCCCTTCTCTCTGGTGACCAAGGACAGGACCTAAAGCTGTGCCAGGGGAGGTTGGATTTAGGGCAAGGTTCTTCCCCCAGAGGTGCTGGCACTGCCCAGGCTCCCCAGGGAATGGGCACGGCCCCGAGGCTGCCAGAGCTCCAGGAGAGCTTGGACAGCACTGCCAGGGATGCCCAGGGTGGGATTGTTGGGGGTCTGGGCAGGGACAGGCGTGGGACTGGATGATCCTGGTGGTTCTCTTCCAGCTCAGGAGATTCTGTGATTCTGTGGGTGCTCACCCAGGGATTGATGCTCTGCACCGAGCAGAGTCACTGCCATGGGCCCTTGGCTTTGGGTGTGAGGTTTCCTTCATCAGAAAACACCCCTCCTCTCACAGGGGTTTTGTCTGAGCAGACAAAATATCTGTATGGGGAGCAGGGCAGGCTGTTAGCACACTTTGGGAGAAAAGAGCTTTGTACTTCCCTGTCCCCCCGGATGTAGCCCTGGTTCCATGCCTGAGGTGGTTTGGTTTTCTGAAATTCTTTTCCCAGGGAAGTTCTGTAAACAGAGGAATGTTTTTGTAACTGTACCTGTGTTATTCATTCCTTCTCACAGGAGGGACTTCTTCTTGATGTCCCTCTGGTTTGATCAATGTGATTGAAGAGGTTTGCCTTTGTTTCACCAATCCAACTGGTCTGTGTAAAATAGTATAGAAGGGAGAGGCATCCCAAAACAGGAGAGTCATTTTTAGCCTTCTGAATCCCAGAGTCTGTGTGGTTGTGGTGTAAAACAGCATCACCCTCATCCATCAGCCACTCTCCCCTCGTGCCTGGCAGGCCTGAGCATGCACACAGGCTCACCATCCATCCTGGCTCTGCAGAACCATCCATGGATAATAACAGAGGAGGCACCTCTGGGGACAGGTTACCAGGACCCGCCTCGTACAACTTAATTAGTACAATCAAGTTTCCTGGTAGGAACGATTCCTTCCAGCTGGATATCAGCACAACAAAGCAATAATTGTGTTCCTGGTTACACAGAAGAGTTATTAATTTCAGGAGTCAATTAATGTCAAAGATACAAATAGCCCTGGTTTCATATTTACAGCTGGTAGGAAAGCAAAGTGTGTGGCAGGCAGGGAAGGACCCACGTGGTTCTTACCCCAGGACTGATCCAAGGCAAAACAATCACCACTGGTCAAGGAAACAGACATTGGAAACATCCCAGCAAAAATTCTGCTCCATCAGCCTGATTCTCAACAAAGAAACCTTCCACACCATCCCTGAGCCCAGCTGGGCTGGTCCCTTGTGCACTGCAGCAGACTGGAAGGCTCCAGTCCAAGGTTTCAGCTTCCTTGAGGAGGGACTTGGGACAAGGGGGAATGGCTCCCAGTGCCAGAGGGCAGGGCTGGATGGGAGATTGGGCAGGAATTGTTCCCTGGGAGGGTGGGCAGGCCCTGGCACAGGGTGCCCAGAGCAGCTGTGGCTGCCCCTGGATCCCTGGCAGTGCCCAAGGCCAGGCTGGACAGGGCTTGGAGCAGCCTGGGTGGGATAAGGAAGGTGTCCCTGCCCAGACAGGGAGTGGAACAAGATGAGCTTTAAGGTCCCTTCCATCCCAAGCCATTTTGGCATTCTGTGATTCCTCTTGGCTGTTTCCACCCTTTGCATCCATGCCCAAACCAAGTTGTGTTGCTTTTCTCCACCAAGCAGAGGTGGACCCAGCACTTCTCCCATCCTTGCTGCCATCCTGGTAGCCCAGGTTTTTGCTGTCCCCTCTGGCTGCAAATTCCCCCTCTGCCCTCTTCCTTCCTTCTCACCCATCTTGAGGCCATGGCTCTTGTCACCCTTCCTAAGCCTGAGCCTCCATGATCCTACTTTGCTGAAAATGGCTTTGGGATTCACTTCATGATGGATTTTACTCTTAAAATTAATTGCTTTTTAAATGTTTTTTAACACTTTTAAGTGTTTTTAACACTAAGTGTTTTTTCAGGCTATGCTTTCCCATGAAAAGGGGTTTGGGCAGGAAAGAAAAAAAAAAAAAAAAACAAACAAAAACAGGCATGACAAATTAAATCACATTGGGTTTTTTATTTCTTGAGTTCCCTTAACATGTAAACTTCACACTTGGCTTTTTCCCTACCACTGTGACAAGCAAACAGGACTCAGCAGTGCTTGCTGGGGCATCCTTCTGCTTAAAGGCTCTGATTGATGGAGGGGGGATTTGCTTCCTTCCATAAGATCCCAAAGCTCTTCACTGTGTAAAAGTGGCAGATGTTTCAGCACTGAAGCTTGGAACCCTCTGGAATGGGACATCCAAGCAAGGAGCCCCCTGCACCTCAGTACTGGCCAGGAGAGAAGAATGGGATGTGTAAAGCCCCAGGACTGAGAGATCTGGAGGTTTGAGAAGGTGGAATGTGAGCTTCATGCCATCCCCAGGGTCACTCAGGACCCTACCACTGGTGAAAATGAACTTATTCTGCCTTAAAAAAAATAGGAAGAGTGATTTTTTTTTTCTCCTTGGGCAAGGACCACTCTGATATATCCCCTCATGCTCAGACAGAGATCCCAGATCTTCAACAATATTTATTTTTAATCCCTCCCCCCCAATATGTTTGTCAGTAAATAACTCTGAACCCAAAAGAAGAATGTTTAAGCAACCTAAATCCCCTTTTGTGGGCATAAATCCACACCCAGCTCCACAGGGGCCACCAGTACACCAGTAAGCTGTCACCTTGCTGGAGTTTTAGAGGAGCCATAGGTTTTGCATTGGGTTTGCACCCTGGTTTTTTTTTCCTGGGAAAAGCACATGAGGCCAAATATCTCACCCACAGATGTTCCCTTGGGAAGCATCCATGAGTTGCCTCTTTTTTAGGATAAAGCCACTAAACCACCTCTATGGTCCTGCCAACCCAAGATTTTAAACCCAGACCTCTTCTTCTCTTAGGAAGGCAAGGGAAAAGAAACAAAATTCAATTTCCCAAGAGACAAAAATCCCCTTCTGCCCCTATAGAGAACATAGTTTTGATGAAATTGAGCTGCTTTTTCCTTAGGAAGTTTTCTTCACGCTCTTATATAATCACACACAGGTCGATTTTAATGCAAGAAAAACCTGGTTGGAAAAGAGACCTCGGAGCAATCCACTGCCAGAGCCAGAGTGGAAAGTTACAGCCTGCACCCTGTCTTCTCTTCTGAAGGCAGAGGGTTAATGGCATTTTCTCAAAACTGACAGATTTTCACAAAATCTTTGGCCTCGGTGGCATTTTCTAAGTGAGAATCCCTCCTCTTTAAAATCTGCTGGCGTTGGGAAGCAGGCAGGGCTGGGGAAGGCTGTCCTGGGCTGGAGGCACAGCCTCTCTGCTCCTTCCCTCAGCTGAGGATGCTGCAGCTGCACTCCCAGCCCTCCTCCCTGGCTGGCAGCAGCCCTTTCCTGACAAGAAGCAGAATTTTCCCCAGGGAGATTTGTCTGCCCACGATGTCACCTGGGCTGTCACTCACTTTTGGACACAGGACAGGCTGGTGGCACCAGAAGCAAGTGGAAGGCAGAGGCTGGTGAGGTGTCACAGTGATCCTGAGCTGGGGGTTCTGGCACAGGGGGGAATTTACCCTCTGGAAGCTCCTTTGGATGTTTTCCCTCCTTCCACACAGCTTTGCACAGGCATATCCTACAGCTTCTGTAGGGTCTTACACCCTATCTGGCCTGGGTTTATCCCACCTCTGTCAGGTTCCTTTGGAGCTGGAGAGCAGCTCAGCCCACCCAAAAGCTCCTTGGTGTTGCCAGTGCAGCATCCTCCACTTGGGAAAGGCTCAGGAGGACCCGGGCTCCTCGGCAGCACTTCCATGGATGTGTCCCCATCTCCTTCATCACCATGGACATGGGACTGGAAGCCCAAAGAGTCTCCCTGGTGTCCCAAGGGTGGTAGGGGACCACAGTAACATTTCCTCTCCCCCTCCCTTGAGGCAGTGCCAGCCTCTGGCAGCCCTTTGCTGGCGGAGCATCCCGGTGCCAGGCTGGGCACATCCCACCTCGACACCCGCCTCTCACGCACCTCTGCAGCATCCTGGACAGCTCTGGGATGGGGAGGGGGGACTTGGGGAATTTACTGGCTTTCTTTTGCTGCAAGCAAACGGGCAGGGAAGGGAAAGGGAGAGTAATTAGCTGTCGCCGTTGTTCTGCTACCTGCGATGGCGGGCAAAATTAATGGAAAGCAACAGAAGTCAGGGCTACGTGAAGAGATTCCCAACCAGGCCTCCTCTTTGCTCCCTTCAGATCTCTCTATTTGCCAATCTTCTCGTGGCTTTTGATGTCTGTTGTGTGTCTGTGGGGTGTTTTTTTTTTGCTGTTATTATTTATCACTCGCAGTAAGAAAGAGAATCTTTAAAGTGGCAGAAGAAAATGGGAAGGTTTAATATTGCAGGAGGCAGAGTCCCTGAGCCTTTCGGGCTCCTGGGCTGGTGATTATTTTTGTGGAGTGATGGGGAGCTGGTGCAGGCAGGGCAGTGATACAAATCTCATTCTGTGCATCCACACAGAGCTCTCACCCCCAGGGCTGGCAGAGACCTTTGCAGATAATGTTATCTTTGGAGGCAGAGGGGGACACGTGGGGCCGCCCTCCAGCAGTGCTGGGGATCACTGCACTTCCAAATAAATGTGTGGGACTGACAGACAGACACACAGACAGAGCTGGGAAGGAGGAGACATCCCTCCAGCTGTGAGCAACACACTGCTCTTCATAGCTGAGGGAGGTTGCAGAAGGTCCAGCAGGAGCAGAGGTCAGGAGGAGCTGGGGGGCATTTATCTGGGATAAATGTGGGATCTGCCCCACTTTTTCCCATCCCACAGCCAAACAGGGATCACAGCAGGTGCAATCCAAGCAAGTTCCACCCACCCTTGCTGGGCTGAAGCCCAGGGTGCTGCCTGCCCAAATCCTCCTGCACCAGGCAGCTTTGAGTGGCAGCTGCAGCTCAGGGCTTGAGCCCCTGCATCCCCCTGAGCTCAGAGCCATCCCACAGCATCCCCTGCCCTCACCTCCACGTGCTTCCCCCTGGAGCACTGCTTGTTTGTTGGCTCAGAAAGGGCTGGCAGGAAAGGCCTTGCTCAGTAAATACTGTTTTATCTCTGAACAGCAGCTCGCTGTCGCTCATCAAATATTAATCCAAACTCAACTGCTTCTTAACAAGGTTTTCTTTAAAGGAGTTGGGGCTCGAACTCACCTGGTGGGAGGCAGTGTCCTGGCTTCCCCCTGGCTCTGCCCAGGGAAAACAAAGGGACAACAACAGGGAAAAGATCCCTGCTCCTGATCCTCCAGCTCTCTCCCACCCAGCTTTAGTGGATAAAGCCCAAGAGCCGTGGGTAGATTGGTGTCTCCAAGGGTGCATGCCCACATACAGGTTTGGGATGTTTTGGCTGCTGGCCATGGGAAAAAAAAAAATGGCAGATTTTTGTGGATTCGGGTAGATTGCAGAAAAATTTCACCTGATATCAATTTGCTGTGAGAGAGAAAGAGAAAATCACAATGTGCATCATCTGTGCATTGGCCTGCCTGCTTTACACTGTGCATTCCTCCCATGGAGACACATTCCCACAGTTTGTTTGGACAAACCTGGGGAGAAATTCAAACTCCACAGAGCTTTGCTGCTCTTTACCCTTTGAGCAGCATTTGGGGACTCTGCTGGCATCTCACCAGATTTATTCATGAGATGCTTCAGCTCCCACAGGGGAGTCAAGTTCTTCAAGAGCACATGCCCCAATGTCCTGCTGGAAAGGGCTTGGAAGTTTGCTCACACACTTGAACCAGCTCCCTCGTGGCTCAGCATTGCTTTGGTGCCTGGCAAAGAGCAGGAAAAGCAGCAGAAAACTGGGAAAGGCTTATCAAAGGGATGGGGAATGAGCAGCTGGCCAGCCCTTGCTTGGCTTGGCAGAATCCTTGCACTTTCACTGCCCCGGGGGATGTGGCTGGATGGACCAGCCAGGAGCACTTCCATCATCAGTCAGTCATGGGCTCAACACACAGACCCAGCTTCTCCAAAACAAATCCCAAGGAAAGAGCCAAGAGACATTCCCTGCCATCCCTGAGTGGTTGGTTATGGCACAGGGGGAAGCCCAGAATGAAGGTCAGCAAGTCATGGAATCACAGAATCAATCAGGTTGGAAAAACCCTCTAAAATCATTGAGTCCATCTGTTACCCCTGCACCTCCAAGGCCATCACTAACTCATGTGCCACATCCACACATCTTGTAAATTCCCCCGGGGATGGGAACTCCACCACTGTCCTGGGCAGTCTGTTCAAATGTCTGATCCACATTTCAGTGAAGAAATGTCTCCTAATATCCAATTTAAACCTCCCCTGATGAAATTTGAAGCTGTTTCCACTTGTCCCACATCACTGATTCGCATGGAGAACCCAGGGAATCCCATCCCTAATTCCTCACACTCAATTCCCAGAGATCAGACCTGTTCCCATGCCAGAGGTCTTCCCCCAGGGATACAACCTTAGCAGGATAAAAGGGAAGGTGAAATAAAACTGCCTCCCACATCCAGGCAGTGAGAAGAGCTGGGTTCATAAATACATGCACACTGTACTGAGCATGGGGAAGCCACATCTATAACAGAGTCAAGGAATTCAGGTCTTGGAAGGAAGAGCCACAGGAATTGTCTGCTGCTGCCAGGTCAGGTGAGCAGGAGAAATCCCCCCAGACAGCAGGAGCAGGATGTCTCTGTTCCAGCTGGATCTCCATGGCTTCTTTCCTTGGTCACTTTGGATGTGCACAGATCCCTGTTCCTGGGTGAAAGGCCGGGGAAAGGCATATTTGGAGTTTCACACCCTTTCATGACACCAGAGTTGTCCCCACCTCTTCCATTCAGCTGAATATCTTCACAGATCCATAGGCTGTAAAGGCCAGAAGGGATTATTGGATCGTGGGAAGCTGATCAGAGACTCAGGGCAATGATTTCATTGGCAGCTTTTGAGAGAGAAGTGGCAAACGATCCATTTAATGGGCACTGCCTCCAGCCAAGCCAGAGCAGGGCCTGTTTTCCCTCTTCTGGCACTATAAAACCTGCATATATTTGAATATGCAATTCTGGTGGCTTTGAAAAGTGTCTCCTGGGAGCTGCTGTGTTTTTGTGTGCCTCACCTTCCTCTGCCTGTTCATGGAAGGCCCAGGATAAAAGTGACCAACCCCTCATGCCCTGCATTCCCAGAGCTTCTGATCACTGAGACCACAGCCAGAGTGGCCAAGGAAGGGGGATCTGCTACATTAACTCTTATTAAATTACAGTCATGCCTCTCTTAATATTTAAAAGGGATTCTCAGGACTTCAAAATGCTGCAGGGCCCCAGTGGCTGCAGACAAGGTGTGAAGTCTGTGGGTGCACAGGCACTTTTCCCCACATCCATTGCACTCAGTGTCCCACTCACAGGAAAATCACCCCAACTTCTCCTCTGGGGGCTGCACAGGGACTCTTTTGAGGCTGGGCTGGATGGGCCTTGGAGCACCTTGGTGTTGGAATGAGATGAGCATTAAGGTCCTTTCCCACCCAAACTATTCTGGGATTCTATGATCTGGGGCTGATGCCTTGAGTTTTAGCTTTCATGTTTTTCAGATTCTCTGCTGCCCAGGGGTGCAATAGAGCCTCATATTAAGTGTTAGTGAGCTCTCTTCACAGAGCAGGGAGACAAATCCTTTTCCAGATGGACACCAAGGACAAGTCTGCAGGCCCAAAAGTACAAACAAGGGTGGCTGAAGAGAGAAAACAAGAAGGATGGGACTTCATAACCTGGACAATTAAACCCCAATATGCAAATGGACAAAAACTTATAAAAGTACGAGACCTTGTGACTGGTCAGCCATTTTGTGACTATTTTGGGTCCACTTTGGGGGTAGCCCTGGCCAGGCTCTTGTCCTGCCCAAGGAGTACCTTAAAGGCCTTTTAATAAATCTCTGTTTTATTCTCCAGCTCTGCCCAGTCTCTGTTCCAGCTCAGGGCATCAGGGCAGCCCCACAAGAGCCTCTGCAGAGCCTCAGGGGTCCCAGCTGCCCAGAAGGCTGCAGAGGGCTGAGGTGGGGAGCAGCCCAACCAATGCCTGGCCCAGACCAGAGGCATTTCAGCATCTCGAAACAGAACGGTCAGTTTGGTTTTGCTGCCATTTCTTGGCACGCTTTGGACCTTCTCCCCCCGCTCCAACCAGCTCCCTCCTGCTGCCCAGCTTGGGAAAGTTCTCATTTATTGCCAGTGTGCAGTTTTTGTTGCCCTCCTCCCCCCTTTTCCATCTGCTCCCTCCCCGTCCGTGGCCGGGGCTGCCGTCTGTCCAGCGGCGGGACGCTGTGTGTCCATATGCTGGCCCTCGGCAGGGCTGTCACCTCTCCTGCTGCCTCCCACAGCCAAACTTGGCAGGGAAGGGAAGAGAAGTTGGAGTGGGGAAGGGGCCTGCAGGCATTTCACAGCAGTAACAGAATAAATCTAATTTATAGACATAGCAAAATGCAGCTAAAGCGGGAGTTGAAATAAATGCAAAGCACGCCGAGGTCTCAAGTTATCGGCGCTGTAACATTTTTCCTGACTATCTCTGTTTTCCTGCCTGGGTTTGTCTTTGTAGCTTCCTCCCAGACAACTGGACCTTTGCTCTGAAGTGAAAATGAAAGCTGGGAGGAAAAAAAAAAAAAAACAAACCAGGAAATGAATTCTTCAGATCTCCTTTGTGATGCGTCAGCCCCATCTGCCAGCTCCCTGTGACAGGGAACGGAGCATGGCTGGGTGGCAGGTGGAGAGACAGGCTTGAAAAAAAAAGGAAATAAAGTAAAATAAAAGGCACAACTATCCCTGCAGCTGGGAAGTGAGACTGGGCTGCTGGGGGGGGCTCTGCCAAGGCACAGAGCTCCAGGTGAGACTGGGAAGACAAGGTTGGAAGAGCCTTTTTGCTCATGGAGGTGTGAGGACAGGGAGATTTGTCTTCCCATTCCCTGGCTTGTCAAGGTAATGGGAACAAGCGGGTGGGAGATGTTCAGAGGCAGCTTGAACTAATTAGGAGAGAGCGTAGAGGAGAGAGAGTCTGATGGAGGGGGGAAAGGAGGGGGGAAGGAAAATGCTTTGTACTGGAGAGCACCATCCCTGATGGAGAGAGGATGAAAGGTACCAAAGCAAAGAGTGCTGGAGCAGCCAGCCTGGGGCTGATGGAGCCTCTCCCATGGTGGGGATGCCAGAGGGGGCTGGGTGTTCCAGGAGAGCTCAAGAAACGTGGGGTAGCCCATGGTTCATCACCATCCCAGCCAGGACCACCCCAGCAGTTTCCAAACTCTGCTCCAGCCCTTTCCCAGCCTTGGAGTGAACCTGTCTCCAAAGCAAAGATCTCCAAAGCAGGATCTCATTTCCAGCAGACCTCAGGGTTGTGGTTGTGTTTTCCCAACCTTCTCTGTCACCTCTCCTTCAAAACTTGCTCCTGGAGCTGGGAATGTTATTTGGAAGGGAGCATCACTGCCTCCTCTGGCCAGACCTCCTCTCCCTTTGCAAGAAGTGGCAGCATTTTGAGCCTAATTTAGCAGTCTTTAATCTGAGTTATTCCAAACCACACTTGCCACTTCCTTCATGCATTCCCACAGGATGATGGGCTGATTTCACAGAACGAAAAGCCTTAAGCAAATCTTGTCACACAAGAAAATTGATTTTTCAAAACTGACTTTTACAAGATTACTGGTGGTTTTTTTCCCCTCATCTTTCTTCTATATCGTTCCCTTCCAGTCTCACGAGGTGGCTTCAGATCTAAGGAAATTAGAGATGCTGTGACTAAATTGAAAATGTAAAAATGGGGAGAAAGAGGGGGAAAAAAGACACCCAGCACCTCCTCTGCTGCTGCCTCTGAAGGGTAGGGCTGTGTGTGCTTGTGAAGGAGCAGAGCTGTCTCCTTGACCTCTCCCACTGCCATAACAGGGATGCCACGTCACAATAAAGTCTGTCCAAGGATTATGCCAACACCTCACAGAGAATATCCCCCGATGGGCATTCCTTGGTGATCCCAGGCTAGATTACAGAGGGTTTTGCATTCTGTCCCTCAATCTGTACATAGTATTTTATCTTTTGGAGTTAAAAAAAACAGTTTCCCCCCACTGCTCGGTTCAGAGACATCTCAATGTGTTTTGTTAAAAAAAAAAGAAGACAGAGGAAGAGTTGCCTTGAAGTTGTTTCAGACAGCTTAAAATATGCTAAGCTTTTGTGTTTCTGCCACATAAATAATGAATCCTCTTACAGCTTCTGAGTCAGGAAAGACGTTGATTTAAGAGATCTTCAGCTCTGTTTGAGGCTTTTCTGCCAGAAGGGGAAGAATGTGACCAGGGACGAGCGAGGCGTGAAGCTGAAGCAGAGGGTGCAAGGAGGACGTGGGATAGGGACAGAGGTGGCACCCACCACAGCCCTGCAGGAGCTGTGCCAAGGGATTTCACTCCTTGATTCCCTCTTTGCTCCTTTATTGCAGATTTTGAGGGCTTAGAGATGTGTTTAAACAGAGGACAAATCTGAGCATCTACTTCTGTCCCTGTCTCTGCCCCAGTAAACCAGTGAGGGTTTGGTGACTGCAGCAGCACCAGTTGCTGTTCATTTGACTCATTCCCCAAGTGCTTCCCTTGGAGATGTCTCTGCCAAAAGCGTGGTCAGGAGTGTTTCAGAATGCAGGCCAGCAGGCATGGCAGGAGAATGGGAAAGCCCAGTGGGTGCTGGTGTCCCACAGCAAACCCCAGGGTCCCACCTGCCCTCCAGGACCACCAGGTGTCCTGGTGACTTCCCAGCACCCATGGCTGGACACTGGCAGCCAGAGGGCTCATCCTGCCACACATCAGCTGCTGGAATATGGATCCACTGCTGAGCTGGAGCTGGGAAGGCAGGCTGAGTTCATCAGGAAGCAGCAAAAAGTGGAGAAGGAAGGAAGGAAAGAACAAGCTGGCTCAGGCTGAGCTGGGGCAGGGGAGCCTTTCCTCCCCAAACCTGTGTGACAGTGCTACCTGTGCCAAGGACATGCTGTGCACCCTGAGCATCCTTCCCACCTGGCATGGAGTTACCTTGGCACAGCACAGCCCCTACCCCTGCACACCCATCCCAGAGAGAGCCCAGAGGAATTCTGCTCTCATCCAACACAAGATTTGGGGGTAACCCTGTTCACTTCAGGTCTTAACCTTGGCTTTCTGTTCTACTCTAGAAGCTGCTGGGTAACATTAAAACAAAAAGAAAAGGCAGGATGTTGTCTTTGGATTAGAAAGCTGTTTGTAAAGCATCAACCAGCATTTATTGCTCAGCTCCACTTTGTTATTGAAGTGGGTAGTGAAGAACTTCATGGTTGATACTTTTGGAGATGTCTTTTTTTCTTTCTTTTTTTTTTTTTTTTTTTTTTTTTTTTTTTTTTTTTTTTTTTTTCTTTTTTTCTTTTTTTTTTTTTTTTTTTTTTTTTCTTTCTTTTATTTTAATCCTATTTCATGCTGTTTTATGGAGAAGTTGATAGATAATCACAGAGCTCTTTGGGTCAGTCTGTTGCACCAGGACACAGCCACATTGGGATGTTTTCCCATGACATGGCTGAGTTGTGCCAGGGTGTCAAGGGCATTCCAGAGGTTTGGGAGAGAAGAGGGATGGATGGATGTTGGATGACCACAGTTTTGGGGATGGATGGATGGATGGATGGATGGATGGATGGATGGATGGATGGGTGGATGGATGGATGGACTGACAGAGCTGGGGTTGTTTCAGCTGGCAAAAAGGAGGCTCAGGAGAGACTTTATTCAGTTGCCTAACAGGAGGTTGTAGTCAGGTGAGGGTTGGTTTCTTGTCTCAAGTAACAACTAATAGAATAAGAACAAACAGCCTCACATTGAACCACCAGAGCTTTATATAGGAACAGTTTCTTCTCCAAAAAGGCTGAGCAGCCCAGGCACAGCCTGCCCAGGGCAGTGGTGGGGTCCCCAGCCTTGCAGGGATTTTGAAGGTGTGTAGCTGTAGCACTTGGGGACATGGCTTAGTGGTGGCCTTGGCAGTGGCAGGCAATGACTGGACTCAGTGATCTTGGAAGTCTTTTCCAAACTGAGCAATTCTGTTATTCCATGGATGAAATTTATGCTGAAAAGATGAACAGGTCTTTTGGTGAACTTGTAAATTTATTCTACTCCCCTGTGAGCTGCCTGTGTGTTTGCATTAGCACAAGGGAATGCACTTTGGATATTTATTATTCCTCCTCATGACTTGCCAGGTTCCCAAGCTGCTCACACTCCATCCAGCAGAAGTCCAAATTCCTTACACAGAAATCCCTGCCCTTGGCATCTTCTGTGAGGAGATTCCCACAAAATGAGGGCTCAGCCCATCTCACCCAGGGTGACTCAGCTGCCTCTCTGATAATCCTAACGTGAACCTGATATCCTGTTGATAATCCTAACGTGAACCTGATATCCTGTTGATAATCCTAACATGAACCATCTGATCTAGACATAGTTGAGCCCTGAATAATTAACTGTTCTGGCAGGGCAGGCCAGGGAACCTGCCAGAGAAGGAGCTGTGCCTCACAGCAACCTGAGGACATGCCAGGAGTCAGACAGAGCACAGGGAACGAGCCTGAGTGATGGGATGGGAGCAGTGGCTCTTAGAGGGAAGGAGGGGCTTTAGGGGCACTGCTGGGGCTGGAAAGCCACACAGAGCCAGCCCAGGCTGCTGGGCACCATTTTTGGTGGCCCAAAGCATTGCCTGGGCTGTTTGACATGCCCAAGGTTGGCCACCATCCTTGAAGAGTTAATATAAACTTGGCCTGAGGTCTGTCTCCTCTTGCCACGCCAGGGAGAGGGCAGATCCTCTCATGCTACAGAGGTCAAACCACAAAGCCCTTGAAAACATCCCAAACTCAGGACCAGGTCAAAGCCTCAGAGGAGATTTAGGAGCCAGCCAAGAAAACAAGAATCCTTGGAGAAAGCCCAGACACCCAGCAACTCTCTGTTGCACAAGTTCCACATGCAGAAAGGCATGAGCCATTCCTGTCTGCTGTGCCAATCATTTCTGCCCTGAAATACATGGATTTGGCAGCTCCAGTGATCTGGAACACGAGGTCCCAGCCCAGCACCACTTTCAAGATCCCCAGGCAGCAGCTTTCTTATTCTGATGAATACCTGTGAGTTTCTGTCTCCATTCGCCATTGCCTTTTTCCTGCCAATCCCAAAGGAATTGCACTTCGAGGTGTAAAGTTGCAAAGGCCTCAAGCACAGGTGGAAAAGAAGAATTGGAATAGAGGGAAAGGCAAGTTCAAGCAGCTTCACAGCTCTAAGATTCACTTTGCACTGAGGAGGAGGATAAACACGGCAGAGAATTAACTCTTCAACGTGCCAGCATCCATAAATCTGGCTAAAGACATTCTGCTCCGGGGGTGGAGTGGGGTAGGAAGACCCCAGAAAGGACTAATCCTGTTAAATGATTTGAGAAAACACAAGCCACGTGATGAAATTGGATTAGCCAAAATAATAGTTAAGCTATTAGTCATGTCTATTGTGTGGAGGGGTAAGTCAAGATGATGTAGGCAGGAAAAATGAAATGCAGCATCACTGCCAAAGGGGTAAAAAGCTCCCTGAGGAGAGGTGACATCTCCAAGCTCATCCAGGACTGGGGGGTGACACATCCCCAGTATTTCCCCAGGATAAGCAGTTTTGGCAGCTGGCTGTCATAGTCTGAATGGTTTTAAACTTTCCCCACATACATTAAAATGAGGAATTTAATGTTCATCATTTAACTTCAGGGAGAAAAGTACAATTTTCATATGATTCCATGACTCTGGGCCAAAGATTCTTAAATCTGAAGTCCCCTCCTTAGAGGGAAAAGGAGTTATTGCAAAGGACCGTGAATTTGTGAGAGGGGAGGGGCAGAAAAACATCCATCGTGGCAAGAGAAGTGTCAAACAGGGATTAATGGGGACAGGTTTGGTGCCCAGCCTTGTTATGTGATGGGGTGGAGGAGGAGGAGGGGGAATTTTAAACAGCAGGATTAGAACAGCACATCTAAAGCATTTTGTTTTGATATGTCACAAAACCAGCTCGATTTGCAGAAGGGAATCACCCAGTTTGACACTTTCCCTTTGGAACAGTCACAGCTTTTCCAGCAGGGCCTCTCTGGTTTCTTTCCAGGGGAGGGACGAGGATCCTTCCCAGCCACTGGTGCAGGGAAGGAGCCAGGGGTACACGGAGGGATGGGCTTTGACCATCCCCTCCCTGCTGCTAACTGCAGTGTGTGTACATCCTCGTGGGTGTGCTCTGCACCTGCTGGGGTGCACAGGCAGCTTCCCTTCCCCACCATCCATCCCTGGCCAAGCCCAGCCCGGGGCTCTCCCCGTGTCCCTGGAGCTCTGTGCAGTGCCGGGACCATTGATTATCTGCACGGCTCATCAGCCCCCTCCAACTATTCCCCACGGTTGATCAGTCAAGTCATTGACAAGTTAACAGCTTTGTTTACTTCTCCCTCTCCCTTCTGCAGCCAATTTGTTCCGATCGCTGTGCTAAGAGAAAGGCTCTTTTCATTGGTTTCTCACCAAATATGAACCGTGGTGGGTGCGTGGACTTTAATTGTGTCATCTGGGGGAGAAAAACTTTCTCACCCCACTTCTTTCAGGTTGCTGTGCCTTGGGCAGCACAGGCCTGACCCCAGGGTGTCCCTGATAATCTCTCCTCCAGTACCTCAAAGCTCTCCTCAGAGCTGAACTCTCATGGAACATCTTCAAGTGTGATTTGGGGAGCTCTAAGCAGCCCCTGGGGGATTTTTCCCACCCAGGGGAGGAGATGCAAAACCCGGGCACTGCCCTTGAAGAGTGCAGCTGATGAGCAATCAGCCTCATCCCAGCCTCCTGGCTTGGCAGGAGTGGGAGCACTGGAGCCGAGATGAGATGGAAAATCAAGCCAGAATTTTCCTCTGCAGTGAGGTGTTATTTTTATCATCAAAATCCCAGAGTGTTTAAAAACAATCCAACCCCGGTGGCGGCAACTGGTGCATCGTGGTGATCGCAATCAGACACCAAACATGTCCTTGTCAGGGGTAAAAGCCTGAAATTTGGGAAAAGGTTGCAATCTTTCTCCTTGTTTATTTATTTTTTTTTTTCTTAAAAAAAAAAAAAAAAAA
>WEIU01003916.1:570178-598877 GCA_013389925.1 Aegithalos caudatus
CCTCCCTCCCTCCTTCCCTCCCTCCCTCCCTCCCTCTTGGCTTTCATTCATCCATAATTCCTGACATATAAATCCAGTCTTTTTGGACCAGCAAACCAAACAGGAGCCATCAGGAACGTGTCTCCTGTCCATCCCACAGGCTGTGCTACCCCTTGGGTGTGAGGTACCAGACCTGTGGCAGCTGTCCCGTCCCTCTCCTGCCCCATCCCAGCGGGATGCTGAGCTCAGCCTTGCAGGCTTGGCTTGGCTTGGGCTGCAATTCCCTGCGGGAGGAGAAAGGCGTCACCAAAGCATCAGTGACCATTCAGACCTTGGGAGCAGCCCCTAGAAGGCTCCTCTTGTGCAGGTTTTTCCATATGGAACCTCCCTCACTAACAGCCCTGGAAATAAAGCCGGCATCTGATTAATTATTGGAAGGGGAGGAGAGGGAGGAGGGAGGCAGGGGAGGGAAGCTGAAGTGGCCACTCAGCATCTGTTGGAAGTGCAAAGATAAATGGAAGGCGAGGCCAGGTCAGTGCATACAAATCACTTCCATCCACACGGGAGCACCTCTCAGAGCTGTGTCATCACGGGGGAGGCTGGGCAGGTCACGGAGCTTCACAGCAGCTCGGGGGATCGGCTCTGGCAGCAGTCAGGGTGTTCTCCAGCTTGCCATGGAGCAGCATTCCGCTCTCCTTCCAGCCCCACCGAGGCACGGCAGTGCCTATGGACCTTCAGCAGGAGCTCCCTGCAACTCCAGGTGTCCTTGGCTGCCTTTGGGGCAGCACTGAAGCTGTGTGGAACCATGGCAGAGTGGCAGGGACAAAGAGAGGGGAGCAGGAAACTGCTGGGAGGAGCAGGAGCAGATGCTGCTGCCTTGGAGGGGACAGATTTCCCAAAATCACCCCACCCACCCCACGGCTCCTTCCTCTCTCCAGAGCCACCAGTGCCTGCATCTTTCCCAACCCATCCAACACAACCAAAAGGGCAGCCCCAGAACAAGGCAGAGACTCCTCAGGGAAACCCTCTTCTCTCCAATTTACCTGTCAGTTGTTTGGGGGAGAATTATTATATGTTTTTTCCCAGGCTTTTTTTTTTTTCCCTTCCCCAAAGAGTGGCTGGAGTTTCACACCGCCTGACAGCATCTCCCGCCTTTCCCACCCGTTCCCGAGTGGCAGGTTGCCAGATGGTGCCCCATTAGGTCACATTTGCTCATTGTTTGGCAAACAGGGCTTAATTCAAGTGCTGAGTTGACAGCTTGTTCTCCAAGACAATTTGCAAGTTGCAGTGTTGCAAATGCCAGCTTGGCTTTTCGGGAAATGTTATTTCAGCTGCCTTAAAGGGATAAAGTTCTCTTTGACTGGGGGAAAAAAAAAATAAAAAAGGAAGAAAAGGGCCAAAGTGGAGGGCAGCAGAAAATGGTTTTAGTGGTTTTGATGTGGAAGGACCAGCAGTGTTGTTGGCAAACGTTCAGGAAGGGGCTGTCATTCCCAAACAAGCAGAGATCCTCCATGTCCCACTCATCCCATCACTGAGGTCCTTCACAACCCTAAAGAATGAGGTGCATTCCCAGTGAAACAGGGTAATAAAATTTTGGTTTCTTTTGGAAAGGTTTCTGTAGGGGTACAGGTACACATCTCTCTGATGGCTCCTCTCTAAAACCTGTGGATGTAGTCCCTAAATCCCTGGGGACGGGACAATGCTGAGAACAAGTTCACGTCCCTTTTTAAACCTGCCCTCAGCACTGTGACAGCTACACATGGACATGGCAAGAGACACAAAACAACACCATGACAACACTCTGTTTTCTTCCACAGGTGGGCAAAAAAGGGCCAGGTAATAAAGGAAGCCTCGGGTGACTTCTACGAAACCATCGTGGACCACACGTTCTTCTTTGAGCCGGTCTCCTGCGAGGTCACCAACGCTCTGGGCAGCACAAACATCAGCAGGACTGTGGATGTCTACTGTGAGTAACCTGCTGGCTTCAGTCTGGCTTCCAGGCTCAGCAGAGCTGCTGGAAATCAGCAAGGAGCAGGCACACAGCTTGTCCGAGCTCTTGGTTCTGTTTTGCTCCAAGGTCAGGGCGAATAAAACGCAGGAAATGTTGGTTTTGAAGTTTCACTCTGAAGTTTATTATCCTTATCTATTACAAACTCGGGAGATGTTAGTTCTCCATAACAAGTTCAGAAAGTGCCCCTAAAATGGTGTCTTTTCTAGGCTATTTAAGTCCTAATTATCCAATAAACAGTTGACATCTATCTTATTTATGTTTCTAACCCAATTATGATCACCCAAAGCTTGTGAGGCACACATCTTTCACTTAATTAGAGAAAACCACCCAGATTCATTAAGAAGAAGGTGCAAAAAGACAACTAACCACACCCAGAATTCTTCATCATGGCTCCCATATACCACCATACACTGAAATCCCAAATCTAAGTCTTTCACCCTGTGAGCTCACACAATACCATCCAAACTACATCCCCATGACCACTATCACTTGTTTTTTGAAGCCTGTTTTAAGGCCTCAGGTCAAAAGCAGTGCTTCTCTGAAGTTCTGTGCCTGTCAGCACAAAAGTCCAAAATTCTCATCATCCAGAGTTCCTACAACAGCCCTGCCTTGCAGGTGGCAGGACATGCTGGGCTCTCCTGCAGCTCACCTGGGTGGATCTGTGCTTTCCTTGCCAGCTCCTGGGGTGCTCAGTGGGCAGCTGCTCCCTCTGGACTTGCAGCAGGCACCTGCCTGAAGCTTTCCTTTCTTTGGGGCCTGTGGTGATTCATCCTTCTTAAATGATGGTTCTGTTCACCCTCAAAAATGTATTCTTCAGTACTAAGTTGTAACCTTACCCCAAGTTGTCACTCACTGTAACCCCTGCCCATCACCATATCCTGGATGGGTTTGCCTTATCCCACCCATCCCAATGATCCAAGCCTTGGATCTACCCCTGAGGAGAGCTCTCTTAGGGGGATTGATGAGGGGTTAAACCTCTCTGGCTGTTCTGGGGATTCTCTCTCCCCTTGGCCTCTCCTCTGCCCCTGGGAACTCTCTCTCCCCCTGGCCTCTCCTGGGGCCTGCGTGCCTCGTGTTCCCCTGTGGGAGCCATGCTCCCTCCCAGTGTGGGATCCCCAAATAAACCCATCAATCAGCACCCTCAGAAGCTGTGCCATGTCTTGCCTGCCCACGTGCTGCTCTCCAGATGTTCTGGTGAGGCTCTGGTACCTCCCCAGACCCAGGGTAATGTTGCCCTCCATCCCCTGCCGGGCCTGAAAGGAGCAGGAGGAACACAGTGGGGGCCCATCAAAATCTACCAGTGCTCCCTGTGTTTGGTTGGAATGTTTCTGGCTGGCAGTAATTCCAGTTTCCTCTGCAGTTGGGCCCAGGATGGCGACAGAACCTCAGTCCCTCCTGGTTGACCTGGGCTCGGATGCTGTGTTCAACTGTGCCTGGACTGGGAACCCTTCCCTCACCATCGTCTGGATGAAGAGAGGCTCGGGTGTGGTAAGGAATGCTGCAGGGCAGGGGCATGCCCAGCTCTGTTTTTATTTATTAAATGTAGCATAGTGGTTTGAGCATCTTTTTTTTCCTCCTGAAAAGAGAGATAGAATGAGGAGAAAAAAAAAAAAAAAAAAAAGGAAAAAAAGGCCTACCTGAAAGTTACAAAGATAGTTTATTTATGCACACTAAAAGAATGGAAAAGAAAGGGAAAAAATATGGGAAATGAAACTTTAAAGCACTTCTCCTCCTCCCACAAATTGTTTAATTTTTTTTTATAAACAATATAAAGAGATAAAACTTGTGAATTTTAGTTAGTTTCACTATTTCAATATAGTTTTTTATTAATTTTTCAGGAGAGGAGTCTCTCTTAGAGTCATGGATCTCACTGACAATTTAGAACAGTTTTCTTGTGGGTTTTATCTGTTCACAAAAACAGCTGTTTGGTAAAACCCATTTCTGTGACCTCTTCTATTTCTTAATAGTAGCTTATTTCTTAAGCTGCTTATGGGCTATGGACTCAAACACACTGGGGTGTCACTTTTTAAAGATTATTAACTTCAAAGGTAAAGGAGTCTTTATTTTAGGGAACAGAGATGTCTTCTTACTTCTTCCCCAGCCCTGCTGTTTTCAGAGCCAGGTTGAAGTCCCTCAAGATTGCCTTCTTTGCTCCTTTTTTCACAAAAAGGAAGCAAGTCAGAGACCAAAGAGAGGTTGAGGCCAAGTAAACACAAGTGTTTTTATGGCTAACTCTGCAATCGATGCTAACACTGGGTTTAAAAGGGATCTGACCTCTGGGTTTAAAAGGGATCTGACCTCTGGGTTTAAAAGGGATCTGACCTCTGGGTTTAAAAGGGATCTGACCTCTGGGTTTAAAAGGGATCTGTGCCTCTGCCTCGTGCCAGGTTAGGGCTGAGATCCCCACCTTGCTCCAGGGAGTTCCAGATCCACATCCAAGCTCAGCACTGACTCCTGGAGCTGTGGGAGCAGCAACCAGCAGAGCCAGAGGCTCACCCAGCAGTGGGTGCTGAGGAGGAGGAGAGATGATGGGCTGTGACCTGCAGAGCCCTTGGGGAGAAAGCCCAGGGCAGCTGGAGGAGCCTGCTCCCATCATTGCTCCAGAATCCACTCTCTGAGGTCTGCCACGTTTTTTTTCAAACCCAGCAGTGCCAAGATCCTGCTGACAGCCTCAGCCAGATCCCTCAGCTTCTGTGCTTTTCCAGGTTTAATAAAGCTGCTCATGGCACAGCAGGGCAGGGGAGAACAGGGCTGAGGCACAGTCAGCCAGTCCATAGCAGGGGGCTGGCCAAAGGCAGCTGAGATTTCCCTGGATGTCCAGACCCCACTCCAAGGTGTCTGTCACCACTGCCACCACTTCTGGGCTAAAAATCCCTGAGTCAATCCTAGCAGCCTTCCCTGTGCCTGTGAATGTGGAGGTACAAGTTTGGAGGTGGTTCTCCCTGAGGTTTTTCTGCCTGTGCCACTGCAACCACCAAAATTTTTCCCTTGTACCTCGAACTTGCAAAACTGGAGTTTGTAAAAATTCAAATGGATAGGAACAGGTTTTCTAATCCTGTCCCCAAAAACTGTGGTGTTTCTTTATTCTTTTGGGAAGAATAAAGCCTTCTTGGGAAGGCTAACCTGGAACAGGAACTGAACAGAGCTAGAGAATAAAGTAGATTTTATTGAATTTTAATTCAATTTATTGAAGGGCCTTTAAGGGTACACCTTGGGCAGGAGGAGAGCCTGACCAAAGCTACACCAAAGCAGGATTTAAAGTGGGCACAAAATGGACAAATGGTCAGGAGGTCTTACACTTTTATAAATTTAGGTCCTTTTGCATATTGGAGTTTATTTTTCCAATTACAGCTTTGGGTTGTGAAGCCTCATTCTTCTTGTTTTCTCTCTTCAGTTCACCATTGTTTGTGCTTTTGGGCCTGAAACTTGTAACAGTTTTCTTGGTCTTCAGCAGGAAAAGGATTTGTTTTGTCTCCCTGCTCTGTGAACAGAGCTTACTAACACTTAATATGAGGCTCAGAACTGCACCCCTAGGCAGCAGAGAATCTGAAAAAAAGATGAAATGAAAACTAAAACTTAGGGCATCGCTTTGGTCAACAGCAGGCAGTGATATTTCCACGCAATGCCAGACTTTGGGCTCATCCACTTGGCTTTCCCAAGGATGCTCAGGAGCTGGTGACACGGTTCTTGTAACTCAGGTAACTTGTTTTGTCTGTCATTTCTCATGGCCCACCTGAAAGCCCCGCTCCTCTCCTTTGCCTTCAGGTCCTGAGCAATGAGAACAAGCTGATCCTGAAGTCAGTCCGCCAGGAAGACGCCGGGAAATACGTGTGCCGAGCCGTGGTGCCGCGGGTGGGCGCGGGCGAGCGGGAGGTGACGCTCACCGTCAACGGTACCTCCTGCTCCCCTCCCTGCATTCCCTCCCTGCATTCCCTCCTGCTCCTGCTCCCCTCCCTGCATTCCCTCCCTCCTGCTCCCCTCCCTCCATTCCTTCCCTCCTGCTTCCCTTCCTCCATTCCCTCCTGCTCCCCTCCCTGCATTCCCTCGTGCTCCTGCTCCCCTCCCTGCATTCCTTACTGCTCCCCTCCCTGTATTCCCTCCCTGCATTCCCTCCTGCTTCCCTCCCTCCATTCCTTCCCTCCTGCTCCCCTTCCTCCATTCCCTCCTGCTTCCTTTCCTCCATTCCCTCCTGCTCCCCTTCCTCCATTCCCTCTTGATCCCTTCCTCCATTCCCTCTTGCTTCCCTCCCTCCATTCCCTCCTGCTCCCCTCCCTCCATTCCTTCCTGCTTCCCTTCCTCCATTCCCTCCTGCTCCCCTCCCTCCATTCCTTCCTGCTTCCCTTCCTCCATTCCCTCTTGCTCCCTTCCTCCATTCCTTCCTGCTTGCCTTCCTCCATTCCCTCCTGCTCCCCTCCCTCCATTCCTTCCTGCTTCCCTTCCTCCATTCCTTCCCTCCTGCTCCCTTTCCTCCATTCCCTCCTGCTCCCCTTCCTCCATTCCCTCCTGCTCCCTTTCCTCCATTCCCTCCTGCTCCTCTTCCTGCATTCCCTACTGTTTCCCTTCCTCCATTCCTTCCCTCCTTCTTCCCTTCTGCTATTCATTCACTCCTGCTTCCCTTCCACCATTTCCTTCCTGCCTTGATCCTCTTGCTCTGACAGCTCCTCTTCCCAAATTATCCCCTCAGATACTTCCTTTTGGAGCCAATCCCACCCCTAGCTGGATCAGGGATCCAGGCTATTGGAGTAAAGTGGATTTTGCATTATTTTGCCTGGGAATGCACAATTTAAAGAAAAAAAAAAAAATCACCATTTGCTCAGCCCTGCAGTTCTTTATTATCAACAGGGGTTTATTGAGTAGTTGGGAGCTGGCAGCTTTAAATCTTTAATAGAATAATCTTGCAAAGCCCTCGCGAGGTCGGAGAGTGCTGTTGTCTCTGTTGTACACCTGGAGAGCTGGGAATTGAGTCTGGATCCAAGACCAGCAGCATAATCACTCCCTCCAACCCACATGAGGATAGCTGTGAGGATTCCTGTGAGGATACTTGTGAACATTCCTGCCAGGGTTCCCATCAGCATTCCTGTCAGGATTCCTGTCAGGATACCTGCTTGAGGATCATCCAGCACTGTGTCAGGATGTGCCCTGGACTCACACCCAGAGCTCTGGAGTTTAATGATGCCCTGGCCAGGACCTCACAGCAGCTGGTAACAAATTTCAGCATAAATAGTGCAGGGAAAGAGCCAGGAGGGCTGCAAGTGGTGCAAGCAGAGGATGAATTTTGCATTGTCTCTCACCTGCATGACAAACTGGCAGGTTTCACTCCCCACCCACTGCCACAAGAGAGGAACATAAGCAGGAGGCAGCTCAGGCAAGTATTGATCTCAAACACAGATAATGCAGATGGTGGATGCCCCAGTTCCCTGCAAACATCCAAGGACAGGCTGGACAGGGCTCTGAGCAGTCTGATCTAGCTGAAGATGTCCCTGTCATGGCAAGGGGGTTGGACTGGATGACCTTTAAAGGTCACTTCCCACCCAAACTATTCCACGTTTCTATAATCCCAGAAAAGGAAGCCAAGGGCAATGCAGCAGGGACTGCAAACCAACCACTCCCTCGACTTGGACTCAGCTCCTCAGCGCCTTCAATCTCCTTCCCCAGCAGCTGCTGGGTTTTAATTACAATTAAATGAGCTCATGGAAAACAAAGCAACAAATTAGCACAAAGAACATGCTCTTTCTCTGACACCTACCAGGCACAGGGCTGCCCTGAGAGCAGAGAGAGCTCCCCACAGGCTCGGGGCATTCGGAGCATGCAGCACTGACTGGAAAAGTTGCTCTCCAGCCACTTTTTATTTTTTTCTCCCAGTTTATGCCTGGGAAAACTGATGGAGAGCAAATAAAATCCATGCATGGGGTTCACTGCTCAGCCTTGAGCATCTCCCAGAACTGACTGCCTGCACATCCCATCCCGTGGGATGTACTGCCAGGGGCTTGGTGCACCCCAAAGGTGACAACCCTGGGACATGTCACCACAGGTGTTGGACCAAGGGAGAATCCCACACCTCTGGGTCAGGATGGTCTTGTGGCCCCCCAAGTGAGGAGAAGCAAGCCCCTGAGCAGCATCCCCACACCTAACACCCACCCAGAGCTGGGGCTGGCAGCCTGTCCTGCAGCAGGAGCAGCATTCCAGCTCCAGAGCACGGTGCAGTGTGTCTAATCCAGCTAATGAATTCTGCTGGAAGCCTGTTCTCATGTAATTCAAGGGGGAAGTTGAATGCCTCATATTTTGAAGTGATTTTAAATTGAGAGGGTGATACAATTGTTTCGGTATCACCAGATGCCTCCCTCTGTCACAGAAAAATCAGGCATTGAGAAGTTGTGCTCTGGGCTGGCTGCACTGCCCCTGATCAGGGCACTTGGACTTTTAGGGGGCTGATCCATCCCACCAAGCACAGAAATCGAGCTGAGGGCTCGCCTGACCCACTCTGAGCCTCCCACCAGCCCATGCATTCCCAAAATTGTCCAAAATCATGGCAGGATAATGTTGGGGTGGGAGAGCTTCCTCCTGCCCTTCCAAGCCAGCCTCACCAGACAGGGCTGTGGTTGCAGAGCAGCTCAATCCCATGCCAGAGCCAAGGCCACCAGCCTGCAAGGAAGCAGATAGGATTCAGAGTCTGGTGAGTGGGAAGGAGGATTATGCAAAGCAGCAGCATTTGGCAGGGCCAGAGCAGCAGAGGCTCGAGGGAAGGGAGGAACTTGGTGCCATCATAAATCAGCAGCAGCTGGATTTACAGCCAAAGCCTCATGATGCTCTTGACTGCACCCAGCCTGGTCACAGCTCCCACCACAGCAGAAACCCCCCAAGGTCACCTTCACAGGCTGATCACCAGCAGTCCCATCTGTCACTGCACCACCCGGGCCTGGCAGGGGCTGCTGAGCAGGGACCACCACCCCTGCCCACTTTGTTCTGCAAGAGAAGTTTGTTGGAAGGACTGGACAACTCAAGGTGATTAATTCAGGATATAATTTGTCAGGGATTCAGCCCAACAGGGAAGTCAGGCATGCCTGAGAGGTGGGAGCAGGGCAGGGGCTGCCCTGCCTCCCTGCTTGGTCAGGAGCACATCAAAGTGTCAGGAAGTGCTCAAGGCCAGGTTGGAACAACCTGCTCTGGTGGGAGGAGGTGTCTCTGCCCATGGTAAGGGATCTGGAATGAGGTGGGTTTTTAAGTCTTTTCCAACCTAAATCATTCCGTGGTGTTCCTTTGCAATACCGGGCAGAACCAGCCAGCCCAAGACCTCTGCAGGAAGCAAGGAGTTAAACAAAACTCTACTGCCAAGTCATTTTGAGTGCTTGGGAGAAAAGTTCAGATGGACTTGAGCCGACTGGAGAAGCCAAGGCCATCCTATTCTTTCATTCCTGAAGTCTCCCACCTCAGACTTCTCTTTTGTGTGAACTGCCAGGACCGCACAAATAAATTGGCACTGAGGTGCTAAAAATAACCTCCACCAATAGCTCCATCATTTATATCCATAGCAACATTGCTTAGAGCCTTTTCCCTGCCTGTGGGCTGTCTCACACTCGGTGTTGAATGCCAAGCTGGAGATTGGCAGCTTTCATAAGGAGCCAGAGCCTGGTGGAGAATCAAACACCGGCCCTGAATGCGAAGAGGCTGCAACTTCATGCTATTATTTCTGGGCATGTTCATCTCACAAATAGTCTTTAGTCATCCACTATTATCATGATCATAAGCCTTCGACTCTGAACTCCTGAAGCAATAATAAAAGCCAAAGCCACTGGCATTTGTGCCATTTAAAATCCACTCGCCTTGGGGAAAATGATCCTTTTAATGATTATTAAGCCATTTTTCTCTAGCGTCACCCAGTCTTGGAGCACTTCCAGAATTTATAAGTAACACACTACCATCAAAATGGAAAGGAGATGGTTCTTTTTATTACTGTTTAAGCCTGGTCTGCAGATCCCATCACTGCTCTTGCCTCTGCTGGCTTTGGAATCATCAGGTGGGCAGGAGCATCAAAGACCACAGGAGGCTTCTCAGGCAAAGCAAGGAGTCACCTCCACTGAGACCCTTCAGAAAGCTGAGCTTTCAGCAATGGATAAACAAGAACTCACACCCTGGGATCGTGCCTAGAACAACATCTTGAGCATTTAGAGAGAAAAACACAACAAAATATCTTTCTTTTTTTTTTTTTTTTTTGCCTTGTTCCATCAAAAAGGGCACAACCGTTTCCAGTATTATACTGCTGTGCCCATTACAGAAAAACAAGTCCTGACCTTCACGCCCAGCTCCTGCTATTCCTGATGCTGATGGCAGCTCCCTTCCAGTAGTAATTTCCTGAGCTGCCAGAGCTGTGGTCACTGGTCAGTGAATTGTGCTTCAATGAGCTTGTTTTCCATCCATCTCCTCTCAGAACAGTGTGAGGAAGCTGGGACAGGGCTGTGCCCCCGTGGGAAGTGTGTGGGGAGTGTGCAGGTTTGGGTTACTGGGACAGCTCCAAAAGGCAGCTAGCTGTATGTACAAGTGCCCAAGGGTGAAGGATTTAGCATTTTGGTACATTTTTGTACATCCTTGAAATTTATAAATGGGTGATTTGGATAAGAATCAGACAAGAATGTCCAGGCAAGTTTTTCTTCCCACTTTACCCCAAATCCCTGAGACTTTTTTTTGAAGGAATATGTCAGGTGCAGGGCAGGGAGGTGGAGAAAATGGGAAAAAATCCACAAGGCTGTATCTGATAAACCCAGTGACGTACTCCAAACCAAGCATGACAACCCTGAGTGAACACCCAAATTTCCAGTGCTGGAGCAGGGGAGTTCTGACAGCCCCTGCCACCCCTCTGTCCCTGCCCTGCAGCTGAGTTGTTGCTGTTTTCTGCCAGCAGCAAGCCACTCATGGAAATGCAAATCTGCTTTAATTAAGGAGGTTAATAAACAGCAATTAGGATCCCAGCTCTTGTGCTGCTCCCCTGGGGTGATCAGAGCTGTTAGAAGAGTGAGGGACATGCTGATCACACCAAGCCATGCTCTCCTCTCCCAGCCCTTTTCTCCCAGTCACAGGATGTTCTCCAAGGCAGAACAAGGATGTTTCCCATTCCAAGCTGATTCAGCTGGTGTTTGGATCAGGAAGAGCCTTTCCCACCCTTTCCCCTAGGCTCCTTTCATGATCCACATGGCCAGGAGAGCCCAGCTGATGGCTGTCAAGGTTTTCCAGTAGAAACTTCTCCACCACACCTTCCTTAATGCCCTGAAGAGCAATTAGTTTAATGGTTGCTTAATGAATCTTGGAGAGCACAGAAGAGGAACAGCAGGTGGGATGGGATCCTGCTTGGCTTGTGCAGCAAACAGCTCTTCTCAGAGGCCAGGCTTCCCAGGGAGAATGGGGCAGGATCCTTTACACCAGGGATGGGGGTACAGAAATGGGGGACCCTGGTGCTTTGTGGGGTCTTTGCAAAAACCCAGCAGAGCCCAAAGCCTCCACTCCATGTTCTCCATCACAGGAGCTGATGGGGCTGTTTCTCCATCCCTGCCCTTCAGAGACAAACCCCACTATCCACCCCGGGGCTCCCCTAACTCCCCCCATCCCCACCAGCCCCACGGGGTGCCAGCAGCCTCTCCTGTCTCCCCAGGGCCCCCCATCATCTCCAGCACGCAGACCCAGCACGCCCTGCACGGCCAGAAGGGGCAGATTAAGTGCTTCATCCGCAGCACTCCGCCTCCAGACCGCATCGTGAGTACCACCCCGGGGCACGGCGGGTCCGGGACACCTCGGGGCACCCCCGCCTCACCCCTCCCTCACTTTGGCAGGCTTGGTCCTGGAAGGAGAACGTGCTGGAATCCGGGACCTCCGGGCGCTACACGGTGGAGACGGTGAGCACAGACGAGGGGGTCATCTCCACCCTGACCATCAGCAACATTGTCCGGGCTGATTTCCAAACCATTTACAACTGCACCGCCTGGAACAGCTTCGGCTCCGACACGGAGATCATCCGCCTCAAGGAGCAAGGTGAGAACTGCCGGGGGGCTGCTGGGGGCTGCTGGGCACAGGGCATTAGCACCTGGCTGGGCTGGGGGAGTGGGGAGCTGCTGTGAGAGGCAGGAGGTGCTCAGGAAAGCTCTTGGGATGCCAAAGAGGAAATTAGGGAGGATGGTGATAAGGCTCCAGCTGTGCTAGCTGTAGGATTGCATCCTTAGGGTGTGTGATCTTGGTAAAGGGGCAGGAGCAGGGACAAGCCCTGTAAAGTCTCTGCTTGATGAGGTATTCCTGATTTTACCAGTCCTGCTAAAGCTGGAGGGCACGGGATGATCCTGCACCCCTTACTCCCTGTCCCACAGTAGGAGGTGATGTCACTGCCCGGGCTGGAGGATCATTTATAGCTTTGGACAAACGGGAGTGGCTGCTCCCAGCAGATCCCACTGCTCCACGGTGATGGGAGTGAGAGGGAGGAAGGCATTTGGCCTGGTGGCAACTCTCCATCCCAGCCACCAGCCACAGTGCCAGCATGTCCTACAGGGCTGGGCTCACACACCCAGCAATTCCCAGGGGATGGCCAGGGAAATTCCTCTCTCGGGGCTCTCCACAGCAGGGGAGGGAGACGGTTTGTGTGAGGAATGCTTAGCTCCTGGAGGAACTCCAGTTCTCCTCTATTTTATTAAATGCCAGGGCAGGCAGGTGGATTGTTCTCATTAAGCCGTGATTTATAGGCAAGGCTGGCGTCCAGATTAAATCAGAGCTAAATGAACCCCTTAAAATTAGCCTTGGGCTTCTTCCAATGCAAACAGAGCCAGTGGTTTTTCCAGGTCGTCTGCCAGTCAGCGGGAGCGCTGCGTCCCGGCGGAGGGCGGCCGGGCTCCGAGCTCACACCCGGGCATCCCTGCCAGGCCAGGCCAGGGGACAGCCCTGCCAGGCCAGGGACAGCACAGGGTGACAGAGGGGACAGCCCTGCCAGGCCAGGGACAGCACAGGGTGACAGAGGGGACAACCCTGCCAGGCCAGGGACAGCACAGGGTGACAGAGGGGACAACCCTGCCAGGCCAGGGACAGCTCAGGGTGACAGAGGGGACAGCCCTGCCAGAGGACAGCACAGGGTGACAGAGGGGACAGCCCTGCCAGGCCAGGGACAGCACAGGGTGACAGAGGGGACAACCCTGCCAGGCCAGGGACAGCACAGGGTGACAGAGGGGACAACCCTGCCAGGCCAGGGACAGCACAGGGTGACAGAGGGGACAACCCTGCCAGGCCAGGGACAGCACAGGGTGACAGAGGGGACAACCCTGCCAGGCCAGGGACAGCACAGGGTGACAGAGGGGACAACCCTGCCAGGCCAGGGACAGCACAGGGTGACAGAGGGGACAACCCTGCCAGGCCAGGGACAGCACAGGGTGACAGAGGGGACAACCCTGCCAGGCCAGGGACAGCACAGGGTGACAGAGGGGACAACCCTGCCAGGCCAGGGACAGCACAGGGTGACAGAGGGGACAACCCTGCCAGGCCAGGGACAGCACAGGGTGACAGAGGGGACAGCCCTGCCAGGCCAGGGACAGCACAGGGTGACAGAGGGGACAGCCCTGCCAGGCCAGGGACAGCACAGGGTGACAGAGGGGACAGCCCTGCCAGGCCAGGGACAGCACAGGGTGACAGAGGGGACAGCCCTGCCAGGCCAGGGACAGCACAGGGTGACAGAGGGGACAGCCCTGCCAGGCCAGGGGACACTGCAAGGTGACAGAAGGGCCAGCCCAGGCCAGGGGACACTGCAGGGTGACAGAAGGGCCAGCCCAGGCCAGGGGACACTGCAGGGTGGCAGGGGCAGTCCCTTCACGGGGCCAGCCCCGAGCAGAGGAGCAGAGGGCTGAGCGCTCAGCAAGGCTGCGGTGGGCGCGTGGGCTGTGCAAGGCTGTGGACACTTGCTTTATTTTCAAACAGGTACGGAAATGAAATCAGGAGCTGGTATTCAAGCAGGTATGGAAATCATGAGCTGACGGTGAATGTGAATTGTCCCCAGCCATTACCACACCTGAGGCGTCCTCCTCCTGGCCCGGCAGATTCCAGAGGGCAGGCAGGGCAGGAAGGGGCGTAGGGAAGCTGCAGGGCAGTGACTGGGGCAGCACTGGGAAGCTGGAGTGGTCCAGTCCCCCCTGTGCCACTGACATGCTCTGGAAACCAGCACTTTCTGTATCCCAGCTCCCCAGTCGCTGGGAGGGGTTTGCTGTTACTCAAGCACGTTTAAAATGTTCTGGAAGTCACATAGAATGCTCCTTTGGGACAAAAACAAAGAGGGAAGAGTACGTGTTTCCAGGGCCATTTGCAGACATCAGCTTGGTTCAGCATAGTGGGAGAGTGCTGGCCAGCATCAGTTGGCACCAGAGCAGGTTTGGATGGATCTTGGAGCAGGTGCTGTGGGATGTGCTGCCCTTGTGGTTCCTCATCCTGTGCCCCAGAGTAGGATTTCTGGGGGAGCCAGCAATCTGCCTCTCCTCAGGACAGTTTAACCATCCCCACCATTCTGTCACTGCTCCTTTGCAGTTACCTTTATCCCAGCCCAGGAGAGCCCTGGGCATTTTCCCCACCCCATCCCCTGCATGGTTCTTCATCATCTTCATCCCCATCACCACCTGCTTCTCTCTGAGCTCTGCCCTGCTCTACCATTCCCCAAAGCTGAGAGCCAGCCAGGCTCCCAGGGCCTCCAGGCTCCTGTCTCTCCAGCCCCTTGCTCCATATTCCCCTGGGAAGGCTGAAAAAACCCCATGAGGAGCTCCCAGTGTTGGCAGGAGCACTGCCTAGCAGGTGGCCCCAGAAAATCCTGGTTTCTTTGTGCCATGGCTCAGCTGCTGTGTTGGAGGATGCTGATTTTGGGGTGAGCTTCCTCGGGCAGCTGCAGCACCTGTTCCCTGAGCTCCAGCCCCAGGCAGCAGAGGATGGAGGGGATTTGCCTTTTCACCACCTGGGCACTCTCAGAGGTTTGGTGATGGGTTCGTTCAGTGCCACTGGAGCCATGGCACCAGTGGCCCAGCTTGAGTGACATGTGACACATCAAGGGACCAGCAGGCCCAAGCAGAAAATCACAGTGAGAAAGAAGGGTTCTGTTTTGATCAAGTGTGAGCAGAGCCTGAACTCAATCAGCACCACGTGTTTATCACGTGTTTATTCCCAAATTAGGGCTCAGGAGCCAGGAGCTCCACAGCCATGTCCTGAGGGTCCCATGAAGTTGCTTTAGAACTCCCCTGTCTCCCCTTTAGAACTCCCCTGGGATAGTGTAAACAAGGAGGACACCCCTTGCTGACTCCACAGGGGATGCTGGTGGAATGACAATGCCCCCAGTCCTGCCAGTAGGGGTGTGTCCCCCTTGGGAAGGGTGAAAGGCACAGGTGGGATCTGTGATCTCAGGTCCAGGATGAAATCCATGCCCAACCCCAGCTCCACAGTGGTGGGCAATGGGAAATGGCTCCTGTATCACCCAGTCAAGTGATAATCCCTGGGCTTTGCTTCTCAGCAGGGACAGCCCCTGTGTCTCCAGGGTCCAGCAGCATTCATGTCCCCATCTGCACAGACCTCTGAGGAAAACCACCTCTCTGCATTCATTTTTCCATAAATTCATCCCATCCATTTCCCAGGCAAGGGCTCCAAGGAGGTGTCCAGGAAAGTTGTGAGGACACACTCACCCACCTTATCTGGTCATCCCAGACAGGGTTATCCCTCTTTTGGTTCACAAGATCCTACAGAGTGTTTAGAAAGAGAAGGAATGGGAACTGAGAGATACCTGCAGCTTTAGGGGAGAGGGTCTTTGGGATGTAGCTTCATCATCCCAGCCAAGGAAGGCAATTTGTGGTACCCATAGCTGTGGTGTCCTGCAGTGTGAGTGCTGCCCATTATTGCCCCCCCTTAATCCAGCCCAACTCTCACTGTGAAGTCAGAGCTGTGCCTGGAGGAAGAGGCAGAGTAGGGAGATAAACAAGGCTTTGGGGCTGCAAACCTGACCCTCTCACCATAAATGTGATTTTCCTTCTGCCCTCCCCACACCTCACAAACTGCTGCCAGGGCCTGGGTAGATCAAACAGCTTTGCTGGCTGAGCCCTGGCCCAAAATCCCCACCAGGGACTTGGTGAGAGAGTTGTGGTAGGCAGAAGGATGTGAGGATGCACCCCCTGCTCTGCCTCCCACAGACCCTGCCACACTCCCCACCCTGCTGTGCTCAGCCTGGCATGGGCCATTCCTCCTGTCCCAGTCTTTGTAGCAGCCTCAGGAGTTTGGGAAGGATGACAGCTGATAAGCCACAGGAGAAAGCAGGAAATTGGGATATAAAATAGGCAGGGCTGTGAATGATGGCTGGGGTTAAGTCATCCATCAGCCTGCTTGGATGTCATTTCTCTTCCTTAATAATATTAACACACAGTCTTCTATTGCACTTCATCCTTTAGAGAAGCTCATTCATTAACCCCAGGGCACTAACAAGAGCAGTTCTCTAATCTGCTTCTCTGTCTCCCCCTCCTCTCCTCCCAGGGTAAACTGAGGCACAGAAGGAGCAGGGTTGCACAAACCGCGGTGTCCCACGGGCAGCCCGTGCCGACATCACCGCGCAGGGATGGGGGAGCAGGGAAGGAGACCCCAAAAACCCTCCCCAGGCTCATCCCTGAGCCTCCAGCCAGTATCCAGGGGTGGGTCCCTGGGGGAAAAGCCCCCCGTGTGACCTTCACCCCTCTCCATGCCTCCTGTCCTTGCTCTTGCAGAGTCGGTGCCGATGGCGGTGATCATCGGAGTGGCCGTGGGGGCCGGCGTGGCCTTCCTGGTGCTGATGGCCACCATCGTCGCCTTCTGCTGCGCCCGCTCCCAGAGGAGTAAGTGTCACCCTTTGGAAGGGCTGGGAGAGAGCTCTGGGGAGAGGGGGAGTCCACTGGATCGAGGAGAAGTCGGAGCCTGAATTTACAGTTTGCTGAATTTACTTCGCACGGGGCTGCTCCTCGTGCTGATCTACCGAGTGAGTGTTTGCTGCAAACGGCATTCCTGTGGGGAAAGGGAATAGGTTCATGGAAAACATTCCAGGGTAACTCCTCTTAGCAGCACAGGCAGCTCAGGAGGTGTGCAGGAGACCTCTTAATCTTCCCCTTGGAGAAATCCTCAGGTCCAAGAGGGAGAAGGATCCTCACTGTGCCACATCGGTGCTTAAAAGCCCTCCACAGTGTTCTGCTTCTGTTTTAATTCCAGTTTTCCTGATATGCATATTCCTGGCAGGAATGACAGCCAGCAGAGGGGTTTTTCATGGGACTCGTGCATTTTGGAGCCTGGCTGCAGTGGGAATACAAGTTAAAGTCACATTAGAGACACAGGTAGAGGAGGAGGAGGGGGAAGCAGTGTGGCATTGTCTGGCCTCATTAAAAAGACACCGGGAAATTAAAGGAGGATTGTTGGCTCCGTGAAAAGGCACCAAACCAGGAAGGAGAAGTGTGATTGTCTAGAGCATTCCAAGCCTCTGGGGAGAGGAGGAGATCCCTGGCACTGCTCCCGGCTCGTGAGACGCGTGGTACGGATCCTGGGATGCCAAACTCTCCACGTGTGTGCCAGAAAACCCAGTGGTTGTTCTTTTATTTCTCCCCCCTTGATGCTTTACAAAGCCATCAAAGACACCAGGCTGCCTCTGGATTCAGTAAGGACACACGGCCCCCCACTGCAGAAATGTGTTTAATTTTCAGAGTGATAATGATGCCTCTCCCTGTTTTATCCCTTTTTTTTTTTTGAACTCTCACAGTCTCTATTAGCAAGAATTAATTAATAAAATAGGGGAAGTCATTTATCTTGCATTTTGGGGAAGGATTGCTGATGGAAAGGACCCCAGACCAGGCCAGTTTGATGTCATGGAGGTCATTTGGCAGCAAGGGAATTGCTGAAGGAAGCAGAGCCAAGCCATGTTCCCTTGGCCATGGGCTGTTTTTTCCCCATGCCACATCCTTCAGAAAAACAGGGAGCGTGTGGTTCATTATTTCCCTCTCGTTTGATGGAACCAGATGGTGCAGGGCTCTTTACAGGACACACAATTTCACAGGAACACCATGACAACAGATCCCAGACGTGGTGAAAATGCCAGGATTTAGGCCCTCACAAGCTGGAGGCATGCAAGGATGGGCTCCTCTTCAAGGGGAAAGCCAGGAGGGGACAAGGCCATCCCAGCCAAATGCCTTGTGTTATTTATCCCATTGATAAATCAGGAGGAAGAGGCATTTTCCTCACCAGGGCTGGGAAGATAGGTTCTGGAAAGAGGGAAGGGTTTGAAGTCCCTTTTCTCCACCGTGCTTCTGGTGCTATCCTGTTTAGAAAAGGGGTTTGGGGTCTCTGATACACCAGAGGCTGCTGGGTCTGGGCATCTTCCCTGCTCTGCTGCTCCTCTGGCAGTGTGATTCCCTGGGGAGAGCTCAGCAGCATCCCCAGGCCAGGGCAGGGGTCCCTGTGCTCCCTATGAGGCTTCTTTGCCCCTTCACTTTGGGATCAGAATCAGTAAGAGCTCACCCAAGGGATCAGCAAAGATCCCTGCCTTGCTCTCCTCTCCTCCCCACAACCAGACCCAGCTGGAGACAGCAGCAAACCCAGAGTGCAGCTGGGATTCCCCAGCCTGAGATCCATGCAGGGGGTGCTGGTGGCACTGAGGCCACTCAGTTCCCCTTTTCCTGGCTCCAAAAGCCACTGCAAGCTACCAAAACACAGCCTCTCCTTGGGTTTGGGGGGAACTGGGAGCATCAGCAGCTGAACCAGACCTCAGGGCCACTCAGGGTGCAGAACCCTGCAGGGAAGGACCTGGATGTGCCTTGGATGGGCTTTCACCCCAGTTTTGAGGTGCTGATGCCAACTGAATGCTGTGGTCACTGTGGCAGGAGGGTGGGAACTTCAGGCTGAAACGTGAGGAAAGGATTTTCATCACTGCTAGTGGTGTGCAATGTGCAGAGTTATTGCAGAGATCAGCTCAGGAACTGACAGAGCACTTGGATATCAGGAGAAGGACTCATTTTCTGCCAGGATGACTGCAAATCCCTCTCCCAAGACAAATACTGGAGCATTGTGCCATCATTTACAACAACAACCTGGTGCAGGCTGCAGGAACAGTTGTGTGGAGGGGACACAGTGACCCAGCAGTAACTCTGGAGAAGGAATCTCCTGACCCAGCCACTGACCACAACTAAGAGCAACTGGGAAGGCAATTCCTGACCATGTTTTGGGAAAATGCAGCAAAATAAAGAGGACCAGGTGCAGACACACCGAGCCTGGAGGCTCTGGAAAAGAAAAAAAAACAAAAAAAAAAAACACATTTACTGCACATCTGTTGTTATATCTTCAGTGACTTAAGAGCCCAGAGTTATGTAAGGGGGAATACTCCTGGGAGAGGAGCTGCAAGACACTGATTAGCTTCTCCTTGTGATTAAAGACAGAGGCTCCAGCACCAGGACTGTGGTCCCAGCAGGACAACATTAAAAAAATAAGCTGTAGTAACTTCCCAATGAAAGGCTTTGCCTTGTGCCCTGAGACTTGGAGAGGTCTGGGGGCTGTGGAGGACAGAGGATGCCCGGAGAGATGAACTCAAGGACAGAGCTTCGAGCTGCTGTGGGTTACATCATTCAGTTTGGTTGAGAGATAAAACTCCCGGGGGCTCCAGCCTTTTCTGGGCTGATCCCCGCAGTCCTGGCTTGGCAGGGCACTGCTGCATCCATCAGCTGGAGGCAGATCTGACAAACCAGCGGTTCAAGGCAGGTTTGGGGCTGGCAGGGCCATCCTGGGAGGTGAGAGCCTGATCCCTGGCTCGGGGCCGGCTTCAAAGCTGTTGAGGTCTCGCTGCTCAGATTTGCCTCCATCCCTGCTTTTCATCTCGGCTTTGTGCCTCCGTTCTGCTCCCGCTGCTCCGCGGCTGTGGTTTCGTTCTGCTGAAATGCCTTGCTCAAAGCACGCCTGACACCTTCAGGGAAGGCAGGGAGTCTCTCCAGGAATGTTTCGCTCCTCTCTCATTGTCATTTCCAGGCTGTTTGGAGGTGATAAAACCGTCCCTGGCTATGTCTGTGCTCATTGCTTGGCCTTTTCCATGTGTTGTCTGCATCCCAGACTGGGGCAGGCTTTTCTCAGGGGTTCCCAGTGCCTGGGCAGAGCTGGTCCATCCCTCAGGAGCAGTATTTCCTACGGATCAGCAGGCTGGACAACGATTTCAGTCCCTGTGGGAGCAGTTCTGCCACAGCCCAGCCCTTGCTAACAGCACCCTGAGTGTGGCAGAGGCCAACCGAGCTCCAAAAGGAATTCCTGTAGGAGTCAGAGCTGTCCATACCTTATGGCAAAGCAAATATTGCTCCTCCAGCTCTGCAATGGGCTTGCTGAGCCAGGTTTATTTCCTCTGGTGCTGCCAGGAATCCTCAGCCAGGTCCCTGTAGAAGCTCCAGCACTGCCTGGGACTAACCCCCATTTCTCCATCTCCCTTTTCCCCAGATCTCAAGGGTGTGGTTTCTGCCAAGAACGATATCCGTGTGGAGATCGTGCACAAGGAGCCGGCCTCGGGCAGGGAGGCAGAGGAGCACCCGACCATCAAGCAGCTGATGGTAAGGAATTCCTTCCCCTCCCTAAGCGATTGCTCCGGGCAAAGTTTGATGTAACAAGCCCACACGTGTCGTTCAGCCCCGTAATAGCCACTCGGGGCAAAGATGCTCTTCCAAAAATCCTATTCTCGACATCCACATTCTCTTGCCATAAAAACTCCTCGAGTGAAACTTGGCTAATGAGGAGGGAGAGCTGGCATGGATTTATTGCAGTGGCCCATCTGCCCGCCGGACTAATTGCAGAGCAAATTTGCCACCTCACACTTGGAAAGCTGCGGAGGGCAGGGAGATGCACAAAGGGTGAGCACGAGATGATAACGAGCTCATTAAGCAGGAGGGATGCGCCCAGACACCTCCTTGGGCAGCACCCGAGGGGTGTGCACAGGGCTGGATGCACACCTGGAATGCCCGGGGCTGTGGGGACACTGCCCCTGGGTCTGTCACCTTCCCGAGGCCACTGCCTTCACCCGAGGGGACCGGGGGACACGGGCAGGGCATCACTGGATGGCTGAGATCCCAGGAAACAGCTCCTCACCGCCAGCCCCTCTGTTCTCTGTGTCCCAGCCCCAGTTTGCCTTGGCTTTCACCTGCTGGTGACAAACAGAAGCTAAAAAATGGCAAAGAAACCTGCAAAAAAAAATTTAAATATATATATATGTATATATATGAACGGATGTAAAGGGAGAAGGGGTTGAAGAAGCCAGTTGATGTTTTCTTTGCTGCTGGGTGGTTTTTTCCTCCTCTTACTCTCAATGTTTTGGGCAGCAATTGTATGTCCTGCCTTCAAAAGCTGTTCCATGAATACCTGGTAGGAAGGCAAGGCTGATCATCGTAGGGTGGGTGGAATTGCTGGCTGGAATTGTCAGGATTGCCAGAGGATTTAGACAGCCAGGGAGCCTCCAAACAATGAGGAGGTGGAGATCTGGCAACTTCACCCAGCACCACTGAGGTTCCTGTGCGAGACCCTTCGTTCCCAGTAGGGCTTTGCCTTGAGAAATCTGCAAGTCCAGGTGGGATTTGCAAGGCTGGAAGGACAGAGGAGGCTGGGGCTGGATTTGGGGCAATCTGCTGGGATGAAGGGGAATAAGAAGCTTACTCTCCACGGGACCCTGTACATCATCTGTGTGATCAGCAGTGCCAAGCCCAGATCTGGCTCCCACAGGGATCATCCCAAATCCCACTCCAGACCAAAACCACCAGACTGGAAGCACACACAAAGCCTCAGCAGAGGAGAACATTTACCACTGTGGATGAACAAGGAAGAGGATGGTGCTGGGATCTTGGAAGCCATCCTGAGGACTTCCTTAGGTTATTTGCAGGAGCCAGGGGGTGATTTCACCTCAGCCTGTGCCTTGGTGCGGCTGGGAGTGGAGCAGGGCAGAGCTGTGCCAGGCACATTGCAGTGAGGATTGTGGCAGGGTGGAAATGGTGCAGAGAAAAATGACATTTGTTTGAAAGTTGGGGAAAAATGTGGGTTTTTTTTTTTTCCCAGGGAGAGGTTGTGGAGCTCCTGGGTTTATCAGCCAGACTGGTGAGAGGTGGTTTGGTCATGGTACAATGGAACTGTTTAAGTGTGAACAGGGGAGGCAAAGCTGAGCACTTCCAAAATACAGAGACTCATAACCTGGCTGGACTGGAAAAGGCAATTCTTCCCCTTTCCTGGCCAAATCCAGGCATTTTTCCTGAAAATCCAGCAGCGGGAAATTACATCATTGGATCAGTGCTGTTCAGGAGCTGGAAGAGATGGTCCATGGTCTCTGACCACGGTCCTGGCAGGGTTTGGTACAGCTGGGACATCCTACCTGCAGGGAGAAGGCACCAAAGCCCCCTCCTCTGCCCTTGGCAAGCACATTCCCAGGAAATACTCCCCAGTTCCTCCTCAGAGTCTGCAGGGTCCCCCTCTGTCCTTCATCCACACCTTAGCTCTGTCCAGCAGCTGGTGTGGGCATCCTTGGGCTATCACACACCCAGCCTTGGATGCCAAACAGGTTCCTGATAAAACGTTCCAACTTTGTCAATTAAATGAATAATCAAGTTAAAAACTTCCTCTTGCTGATGAGGAGCAATGAGACCTCTGCAGGAGCAGGAGGAGGAGGGCAGAGCCCAGCATCTCCCCACCCTCACCCCAGGATTTCCCAGCTCTCCCTCCTCCCAGTGCCAGCATTATTCCCTCTGCTTCCCCATTTGCCTTCTCCGAGCATCCTGTGAGATCTCCATCCCTTGAGATGATCTCCCTGCCCTCACCAGTGTCCACCTCACCTTGCAGTTCAGCATTGCCATGTCATTGCCTTTCCCGGGGCTCGGGGTCATTAATGTGGATGTTAACGAGGAGCAGCCACGCTGGCAAACAGCTCCTCGCTCTGTCCATCCTAACCCAACCGCGGCCTCTGACTCCAGCACAGCCTGACCTGCTCCTGCTGGATTCCAGGATCCTCAGCAAAGGTGGATGTGCCTTTGCTCCTCTGTTTCCCACCGTGTCCCGCTCTGCCGGGGCTCTCCTGGCCCCCAAACGCTGTTTTGTCATTCTCCAGCCATCTGTGACCTCCGCAGCCCACCGTGCTTTTCACAAGTAATTATTCATGCATCTGTAAATTCATTAACACCTTAGGATACGCGTCACGCTGGCTGATTTGCATATGTTCACATTGCCTCAGCGGCGTTCCCACCCCCTGCTCCGAGAGCTGTTCTGCCAGGCGGTGCCTACGGGCAGGGAAAAGGCTGCCAGCCCTAGTGCAGGCAAAAGAGCCTGGTAAAGAGTCTGATCCTGGGGAAAATAAACCAAACAGCCGCATTCTCCCTCCTGCGGGATGCATTGTACTGGCACGGCAGCTCCGCTGAGCCCGGGCTGTGAGGAGGGAGGTGAGGAGCAGCATCAGCTCCGGCGTGGCACAGCCTCCTCTGCCTTGCCACAGCTGGGTTTGCTCCTGGCTGAGCCTTGGCACAGCCTCCTCTGCCTTGCCACAGCTGGATTTGCTCCTGGCTGAGCCTTGGCACAGCCTCCTGCCTTGCCACAGCTGGATTTGCTCCTGGCTGAGCTGTGCCACAGCCTCCTGCCTTGCCACAGCTGGGTTTGCTCCTGGCTGAGCTGTGCCACAGCCTCCTGCCTTGCCACAGCTGGGTTTGCTCCTGGCTGAGCCTTGGCACAGCCTCCTGCCTTTCCATAGCTGGGTTTGTTCCTGGCTGATGGGACCCCGTGCCTCCCCACCTGTGAAATGGGGCTGAGAATCCCAAAGGAGCCATCCTCACTGTCATGGGCAGTCAGAGACAATCCCACAGTGACAGGCAGGCAGGGATCTCCATCTCTGCATCATCCCTTCCATCAGAGGGGATCCAGGGTGGCCAGGCAGATCCAGGCATCACCTTTGGTTCATATTTGGAGTGGGACAGTCAAAATGATCAATCCAGTGATAGGTTTACCTTTTCCTGTCTCCTTAAACCCGTCCCTCTGCCCCAAGGGCTGTTCCTGGTTTGCCCACAGCCTTCACAGGTGATCAGCATCAGGCACCTTTTCCAGACAGGTGCTCAGCTCAGATCACACACACACGGAATCACGGAATCACCAGGTTGGAAGAGACCTTCAAGATCATCGAGTCCAACCCAGCCCTAACACCTCAACTAAACCACAGCACCCAGTGCCACATCCAGGGATGCTGACTCCACCACCTCCCCAGGCAGACCATTCCAGTACTCCATCACCCTTTCTGTAACAAACATTTCATAATATCCAAACTATATTTCCCTTGGTGCAGCCTAAGATCTCTGTGGAAGAGGAAAAAAAAAAAATCAAAGCAGCAGATTTTCCGTTCTGGGCGAGGCTCCATTCCTGTCCAGTGGCCACAGCATCCCTTTCTCTGCCTTCCCCAGTGTTCCATGTCCCCAGTGGCCACTGCCATCCTGGGAAGCACCGGCAGCCCTGAGCTGTCAGAGCCGGCTCTGAACTGGAGCCGGGATGAGTCTCCACAACATCCAGCCTCTCCCGGGGGCCCGGGGAGCATCCCTCCCTCAGAGCCGACCCCTTCCAGCCCATCCAAAAGCAGGTTTTGGGGAGAGGTGGGACAAGGCGCTGTAGCTTCTCCTGTGCTGGGCAGCCACCCCCACCCATCACTGGGCGCGGAGGCCCTTTATTGAAGGGAATAAAGCTTCATCGAGCTGGGAATTCCCAGAGTGTTCCATATTCATGGGCCTGTTCCCTCCCTGGGAGCAGAGGAAGTCGCTGTTCGGGAATCGTCATCAGCATCCCTCACCCTGGTAATGTCTGGCCCGCACAAGTGGTGCCGGGTGGCATCCAATTACCCAAGCAGCCGGAAATATTGTAATTAAACCTGGAGCCAGGCGGGGGAAGGAGCTTGGAGCCCGCCAGGTCTGGAGGACACTCAGGGACCTGAAGCAGCATTTTAAAAAACATATTGTGTCCACTAATGAAAGCCAAGAATTTAATATCCTGTCGGGTTCTCCATCTCAGAGGCTTCATGTGGTGGCGTGAAACGCGGGAGAGCTCTGCGTTTCCAGACTGGACCAGGCACTGCCTGCTGCTTCCCTCCGGGATGTCCTTGCCCTGAGTGGCCCTGGGAAGGCGCTTTGCCCTTCAGGGATGCGCTCCCTGGGAGGTGGGAACCACCACAGCGAGCCTGAGGTGATGCTTCAGGATCTGGAGAGGCTCCCTGCCTTTGGTGGTGGGGGAACGCGAGGCAGAGGCGCTCAGGGATGCAGGGATGCAGGGATGCAGTTTATCCCAACCCTCAGGCACGCTGAGCCAGGAGGCACCGGCCAGGTTTAGGAACGGGCAGGATTTTACACCCCACCTGCCATGCCCCGCTGTTCTGGAGGTGGGGGAGGCTGCTGGCGCCTGGCAGTGCCAGGCAGGATTAAGTCTTGGCATGAGGTTCCCGGGATGGAATGGTGGGCACGTGGCTCTGACAGGCGGGGGTACCCCCAGCCATCTGCACGGCGAGGCTCGGAGCAGATTGGTGCTGTCACCTGGCTCTGGAAAAGAGTCCAGGAATGGCACTGGGACACTCAGACATCTCTGTCTCTTTTTTTCCGTGTATTTCCCTCTCCCCCTTCATGATCCCCGTCAATATTGATGAACTTAGGTTCACTTCCATCCCTTCCCGGTGTTTACTCAGTGATGACAAAGCGGAAATCACACTAACGAGGATCCCACCGCCACTGATTAATGGTGTAAAACTTTAATAAAGTTGGCGTTAATGAGTGGCTGTGATGGGGGAACTGGAGGTTCCGCGATGTGATGGAGTCCCCAAATCCACGGGGTGCAGCCGAATTCAGAGCGTCCTGGCAACCGCGGGGGCTCAAGGGGCATCCCAGTGCCTGGATCATTCCCACCATCACTTCAAGAGGCCATAAAAATGGCTTAAAACACCCCATCAAAACCGGCATTAACTCCAGGGAGGTTTGGTCACAGTGGGACTGTCCCCGTGGTTCCTAAACTCCCTTCTCCCCTCTCCATCTTTGGGTCATCCACGCCAACACAAAAAACAAAAAAAAACAAAAAAAAAAAAAAAAAAAAAAAAAAAAAAAAAAAAAAAAAAAAAAAAAAAAAAAAAAAAAAAAAAAAAAAAAAAAAAAAAGCGCGAAATCCAAGGAGAAGTGTTTTTTCCTTTTAATTCCGAGCTGGGACCTGTTAAACCCTTTCGATAGGGTTAACACCCCCGGTCTCTGCCTTTGCCGAGATGCTTTAGGGGATCGAGGTGGTCGCCCGGGCTGGCAGAGCAAAAAAAAAACAAAAACCCTCCACGTCCCATTTTAGCTGCACTCGTTTAATCCTCGGCGACACTTGTATTTATCCTGGTAAATCAATGGCTGATACAGGCTTTCTTTTCCCGAGGAAAACTCAGGTACTTTAATTTATTGCCTTTAACAGCCACATCAAAGGCTTTCGAGAGATGAACAGCAAGTGCCGCAGGGTGAATTTCCACAGCCACTTACCATCTTAAAGAGGAGAGAATTTGGGCAATAAAAGGGGATTTTGGGGCTGATGTGGGGCTGTAATCCCAGAGAAACCGGGCTGGAGGCGTCCGGTGAACGCGGGAGAAGCTAAAAAAAGGCAACTGAGAAATTGGTTGATAATTATCCTGCTTCCTGCTCAGCCCCGCGTGCTGAAGGAAGGGTAATTAAAGCTGTGGTGTAATTAATGTGCACCTTGTCCCTCCCCTCCGCCTCCCCCCGATCACAGCCAGCCTTCAAAGGAAAACTAATGAGGCGGCCAAGTTCAGCTGAGGAGGAAAGGATGAAAAGAAGGGGAAAAAAATAAATAAAGAAAAAAAAAAAAAAAAAAAGGCGATTTGGGGGGTGTTCCTTTGGGCAGGCGGATGCAGCCCCAACCCTCACCACGGTAAATAATTCGTTTTCTGCATCGGCCCGGCTTTTTGTGTCCTAAACAGGGAAAAACAATCTGTAACGCAGGGAATTGTGTGGCTTTTGGGCGTCCTCTCATCCCACGGACACCGCTGGGGCACCCTGGACAAGTCCCTGAATCCAGCTGCTGGCAACTTCCCAGCGCCCTGGGGCTGGTGGTGGATGTGGGGCTGGCCCCACATGGCCTGGGGGTGATGGGGAACCCGGGGTCAGGCGGTGCCTGGGATGCTGACCCCTGCCTGCATCCTTTCCTAGATGGACCGGGGGGAGTTCCAGCAGGATTCGGTGCTGAAGCAGCTCGAGGTGCTCAAGGAGGAGGAGAAGGAGTTTCAAAACCTGAAGGTGAGTTGGGATGCTGGGGTCTGCCTCTGTCCCCAGTGAAGAGGTGGGGTCAGAGCCCCCCGCTGCACCCCGGGGTGCTGGGACCCCCTCCCCGTGCCCACCCCCGGGCAGAACCAGCTGATGCCTCACCCAGCACTGAGTCTGTCTGTCTATCCTTGGGCCGTGTCCCTGTCCCAGAGGGCTGTCCCTGTGCAGGGAGAGAGGCTCTGGCAATGCTGGCTCTGTTTTGTGGCCCTTTAGGGAGCTTTAGGGCCCTTTGGCAGCTTTTAGGGATAGCACAAAGGTGGTGCCAGGTGTGCATGGGGCACTTGTGTCCCGGCCTGGAAGGGACTGGAATCCACTGGTGGCACAAGAGGCCATTGCTGGATGGTTTGGTGGTTGAGGTGTCCCCCAAATGGGGGCTGTGAAAATTGGATAGGGTCTGCAGGGCTCATACAAGGAGCAGCTGAGGTGACCTGGCTTGTTCAGCCTGGAGGAGAGCAAGGGGAGACTCAGCAGAGCCTGCAGCTTCTTCCTGAGGCACAGCTCTAATCTCTGCTCTCTCTGACCATCAACAGGACCTGAGAGAATGGCTGGAGCTGTACCAGGGCAGGGTTAAGCTGGATCTCAGGGAAAGGTTCTTCCCCCAGAGGTGCTGGCACTGCCCAGGCTCCCCAGGGAATGGGCACGGCCCCGAGGCTGCCAGAGCTCCAGGAGAGCTTGGACAGCACTGCCAGGGATGCCCAGGGTGGGATTGTTGGGAGGTCTGGGCATGCACAGGAGCTGCACTGGATGATCCCTGTGGGTCCCTTCCATCTCAGGACATTCCATGATTCTGATGAGTCTCACAAGTCCCGGGTGGATGGGCAGGGTGGGCACGGTACCCAGAGAAGCCACCACCAACCTTCCCCACTTCTCCCTCTCCCCAGGACCCCACCAACGGCTACTACAGCGTGAACACCTTCAAGGAGCACCACTCCACCCCCACCATCTCGCTGTCGGGCTGCCCGGCCGACCTGCGCCCGGCGGGCAAGCAGCGGGTGCCCACGGGCATGTCCTTCACCAACATCTACAGCACCCTGAGCGGGCAGAGCCGCCTCTACGACTACAGCCAGCGCTTCGTGCTGGGCATGGGCAGCAGCTCCATCGAGCTGTGCGAGCGCGAGTTCCAGCGCGGCTCCATGAGCGACAGCAGCTCCTTCCTCGACACCCAGTGCGACAGCAGCATCAGCAGCAGCGGCAAGCAGGACGGCTACGTGCAGTTCGACAAGGCCAGCAAGGCCTCGGCATCCTCCTCCCACCACTCCCAGTCGTCTTCCCAAAACTCAGACCCCAGCCGGCCCCTGCAGAGGCGGATGCAGACGCACGTTTGAGCCCCTCCGGGGACGCTCGGGACCCTCCGCGTGGCTCCGTGCTCGGACAGTGGCGCCCGCCGGCGGCGGCGGCG
>WEIU01003916.1:598947-618545 GCA_013389925.1 Aegithalos caudatus
CCCGCTTCCCGCTGCCCTCCCCGCCCGCCTCCTCCCCTTCCTTCGTGGTGTTCGGTGTCCATACTTATAGAGTCCGTTTCGAGGGGGTCGGGGGGTCCCGCCCTGTGGGACAGGAGGGGGGGGACAGCGGTGGGACAGGGACCCCCCGGGAAGGGCCTCTCCACGCTGTATCGCGGCACCGCGGTCAATACAAGAGGTGTTTCTCGTGGCAGCCTGGGCTGATGGCCACCCCGCGGGCACATCGGCTTGCCTGGCACCCTGGCCTGGAGCCTGGGTGTGCCGTGGGCTCCCTGGGGCAGGAATGGCCGGTGGTGAAGGGAAACTGAGGCGCGGGGCAGCTGGGACCCCACAACCCCAGCGTGGGAGCCAGGACATGGGGAGGCACAACAGGTAAGGGGATGTGGGGGCACAAGGACATGGGGACAGGCCACCCTCCCTGCATCTCGCTGCCCCAAAACTCCCTCGCATCCCCCATCACGCCCCAGGAGCACGCAGCCCATCCCAGCCTCACCAGGACTTTATTGGGTGCCAGCACGAGCCCCAACACCCCCATCCGTGGGTGCCCCCAACACCTGCAGCCCCACGGGGGCAGAGGGGACCCTACACCAGCAGGGAGAAGGCACCAGTCAACCCCTCCGTGGTGGGGGGACATCCCAAACGCCCACCCCCGGAGCCAAGCACGCACCAGCCCACCCAAGGTCTCTTGTCCCTGATGCCAGTGGCATGCGGGCCCTGGGTGAAGGCTCCACCATAAATAAGCATTTAAATTAATTAAATTAATCTGCACCACCAAAGGGCCCTGGCAGACCCCGAAGCCAAGCACCCCAGGGTGCCCCCACCCAGGGGGGCTGTGGGGACCAGTCCCTACGCCAGCGCTAAGGCACAGGACAGGGCCGCCAAGTAAAAAAGGAAATTTAAAAAAAAGGGGGGGGAATTAAATATTTGGGAAGAGATCCAGGGCAGGGAGGAGACAAAATTAGCCTCCAAAGGCTCCCATTCCCTGGACGGGGAGGGGCCGAGACCCCCAAAATCAGCCCCTCAGCAGGGCCCTCGTCAGTGTATGAGGGAATTAAGGGAAAGAGAACGTCCAGGGCTAGGGCTCCTGCCCTGACCCACCCCCTCAGGCCCGCTGGGAGGGAGGATCCCCCTACCCCAAGAACCCCCTGCAAGTCCTGGGTAGCTTCAGTGCTAAAAGGGCGCCGGGCCCCGGCCCCGCCGGGCTCCTGCACNCGCGGTGGCGGCGGTGACAGGGACGCCGTGCCCTCGGTCACTCTGCCCGGGTGTCCCCTCCCTGAAGGGGACGGTGTCTCCTCGCCCTGGGGACGCTGTCCCCGCGCAGCCCCGCCGCCCTCAGAAGTAGGTGAGGTTCTTGACGAGTCCCAGCTCCAGCATCCGCTTGATGGCCACGGCCTCGTGTGACACGTTGTGCTCCGATGCCTGCGGGACAGGGAGCAGGGTCAGGGCAGGAGGGGCTGGGAGCTTTCCTTCCACCCCTCCCACCTGCCCACCACCCTCCACCTTGCCCACCCCATCAGCGGGGACTTCAGCCCCTCAAAAGCAGGGATAGAAATCTCCCCACACAATTGTCCGTGAGCTCTTCTCCCCACATGTAAATTGGGGATGGATCCAACTCTCCGTGCCCCCAAAGGCATTTGGCTTCCAAGAGAAGTTGGATGATGGCCATCCAAAGGTGGACTTCAACCTTCATCATGGGAGGGGAGTGAGAGGGAAGAGCCTCCCACGCCATTCAGCATCCTAGCACTGCTCTTCTAGGCTGCCATCCCCAATCCCAGGGGAGAAATGGGGGAAACAGGGACAAAACTGGGGGGCAAACACTCACGGCCATGGACTTGAGTGTGATCTGTTCGTAGTAGTGGATGGTTTGCTTCTTGTTGGCCGAATCGGGGTAGCCAAAGCCAGCGATGTGCACCAGGTCACAGAAGTGCAGCGCCAAGGTGATGGCCAGCAGCCCCGTGGTGGGCTTCTGGGGAACAGAGAGCCACAGCCCTCAGGGAGCTGCACAGGGAATGGCTGTCCCCCCTCAGGGGGTGCAGGGGGACTGGCCATCCCCACCCCTTACCTGCTTGACCTTCCGTGGTTGCTTCATGGGGAGGTTGAGCAGTTTAGCAGCAGTTACTTCCATGTAGTAGGGATTGAGGATGCGCACTTGCTCCGGGTTGGCGTCCCAGATCAACGGGGGCTGTTTCCAAAACCCTTTCCGAACCTGCAAGAGGCCAGATGTTCCCAAGTGTGGGGTGGCATGATGGCTGGAGCCTGGAGCAGCCAGGGGGGGGTTGGACCTGGTTCCCTGTCACTGTTTGACACGAGAGACTCCAAATATTTCAGAAGGCAAAGAGCAGAGAAAAAGCTTTATTGTCTAATTCTTACTACCTTTTATAAGGTGTTCTGATACAGACTTAACATGACTGCTGAATAGGAACAACACCTCCCTAGTTCCATTGGTTAAACTAGAGAAACAGCAAAACTCCAGCTTGAGGAATATTGTTTTGAGAAAGAATAGTTGTTTACCAAGATTGTTTTGAGAAGAAGCCCTTTTAGAGAAATTTTCCCTTGGGACAAAGGTTAGCAGCTGCTAGCAGGCTAAAATCCCTCAGACTCAGAAATACCAAGCCCACAGTTCCCCACCACACTCACCCTCTTCTTGTCATTAAGGATGGCCTCCATCCACTGGAAGTCCATGGGCTTGAAGGGCACGAGCACCAGCAGCGTGTCGGGGTTGTTCTCGGCCCGGGGGTCGAAGTGGGCCGACTCGGGGTAGAAGAGGCGCATGGTGGTCTTGGAGCCCACGTCCTGCTCGTAGCCATGGACCGGGGCGTTGTTCAGCCTTTGGGACATCACAGGTGTCACCCCAGCTGCGGGTGGCACTGGGGAGGGAGCGGTGGGCCGGGCCCAGGGCTGTACCTGATCACCACATCGTAGGTGTTGATGGTGTCCCCCATGGAGCTGTTGCGGAGCCGGTGGCCGTTGCCCACCACGGCGCACCTCCGGCACTTCAGGCTGCCGGAGGAAACCTGGACTCAACCAGAGCTGTCCAAAACCGGGGGGATTTTAACCCCTGGGGGGTTAAACCCGCTGTTGTCCAGTCTCCAAACCTGCCCAGGCTCCATCCATTACCCCCTGGATTGCTAAACCCGGTGGTGTCCAGTCTCCAAACCTGCCCATGCTCCATCCATCACCCCCTGGGTTGCAGAGGTTCATTTTGCCAAATCCCAGGCCCGTAATAAATTCCAACCACCCCCATGAGAGCAATGATGAAGAAAAAGAAAGAAAAGCCCCTAAACCCACCCCGGTGTTACCTCTGGATGCTCTCAGGCACGGAGTAGTGGGTGATGGACAGCAGGCGCAGGAGGACGTCTTCTGCAAAGCAAGGGCAAGGACAGGGTGAGGAAGAGGAGCAAGGGGAGGAAGGCAGCTCCTACCTGGCACAACACTCTGAGTGCTGCCCCATCCCTGCTGAATTTGCTCCTACTGTTAATCCCAGTTTCAGGCAGCTAATCTGTCTCTGGGGTTTAGTAAAATCTGGCCCATCCTAAACCCTTTTAGAGGCACCATGTGCACCCAGGGTGAGGAGATACGCACTGCAGAGTCTAAAAACCATGAAAATAGCTTGGGAATAGTGGCCAACAAAATCAACCTGCAGATGTGTTTAGGAAAAGGGAAGTTGAAACCCCATGAGCAGCAGCAGAACAGACAGACAGACCCCACGGAGCATTGCCAGGCTTACCACTTCCCTTGGTGCCGTAGGGCAGCTCGTAGAGCGACGGTGTCTTCACCCAAAAATAATCCTTCAGCTGCAAGAACAGTGGGTGGTCCCTCGTGTAGCTGCCAGGGAGCAGAGGGTCAGTGAGACTGGGAGCAGGGATGGCACAGGGAGGGGGGTCCTGGCTCTGAACCCCCCCCACTCCCTGCTCCCAGCCCCAAAACTCACTTCCCGATGAGCTGCGCCGCTTTTTTTTCCACCTCCCCAAGGGGACACGTTGTCTTGTTGCTTTCTTGCACAGGGAAATAAAAGCTGTAAAGGAAGAGGTTAATTAAATCAAATGATGCCTGTTCCTCTGCAGCCCCCTCCTGGCAAAAACCCCCCAGGCATCTTCACTGTGGGATTCAAGCAGTGAGAGAGAGATTTCCAGCCGGATTTAAGGCCGGCACTGCCTGGGTATTTATCTGCTGGGCTTGCAGGCTTGCATCAGAAGAGGTCTCTCTTGCTCTGCTCATGAACCTCACGCTCCACTTTCCCCATCTCCATCAGCATTGCTGGCACTGGGAAGAGAGCAGGGCTTTCCCATCCTCCCAGGCTCAGAAAAGCACCAGCATTTTATAAAACCCCCCCAGAGCCCAACCACCACCACCACACACCGAGAGGGAACCTTGTTTGTGTCCCCCATCCTCCAGCAGCAGCCAAGGATGCTTCCACCTCCCCAACCCCCTCAGATCCAGGGAATCTGGTATGCTCTGTGGGATGGGCAGGAAGAAGCTGCCTCCCAGGAGTGAAGGAAAGGGCAGGAGGGCCTTTAAATTTGAGTAAGAAGCACTCACAGCTGTATGTACCTGTCTTCCCGGTAGATCGAGTACCAAACCATCACCAGAAACAGCGCCAGCACCCCGAGTATCTTCCCTCCTGCATGCCCAGAGGGGAGGGAGAGAAAAACCAGCATCAGCTGTGGGGTTGAGGTGATTGCTTGTGGGGTCTCACAGCATCCCTAGCCAGCCCCAGGATGGCAGAGCCTTCTGCTCAGGGAGCAGGGTTGGCTGGCAGCAGGACCCGGAGAGGAGCTGCTAAAGATGAGTCACGTAGTTTTGTCCAAGGTTTAAAAGCCACTGTGACATTTCTGTTTCCTCCTGCCTGCTTTGCATCAAAGCCTAGGCAAATATTCCTTTTTCCATGTGCCTCCACCCTATTTCTGTGTAACAAAGTCCAAGGGGTTCCAGGTGCCCAAGCCCAGAAATCAGTATCTCCCAAAGCACCCTCCCTGCTGTGACCTTCTCCTGTGATACCCCAATACTCCATCATTCAGCTGGAACCACAGCAAAGCAGCATCCAGCCCCCAGATTTCCAAATTCCCCAGGCTCCCCATCCCTGCTGGGACAGAGGCAGATGGGATCCACAGTGGGACTCACGAGACTTGTTGATCATTTTTATCAGCAGGAAAGGGATCAGGCGAGGGCCGGAGCTCTCATCGTGGCTGGTCACCTGCAGCAGGAGAACAGGGAAAACCCATCAGAGCTGAACCTAAACCCCCCCCAAGAGGCAGCACCCCCTGCTTGCCCACATGTATCTGCAGACAAGCAGGTATAAGGGTTCCCCAAAGGATTTATGTATTTAAATTCACATTTCTTTGCTGCCTAAAGATTGGTTTAGAGAGTTTATCAAAGCCAGGCAAGCAGCCGCACTTCCCAAGGAGCTTCAGCCCTACAGGTTAGAGGCCAAAGGAAAAAAAATAAGAATTAGAGAGGAAAAACAAGCCCCCAGTGGGATTTCAACCACAAAATCCCATGTGGGGGAGACTTTAAACCCAGCTTAAATATCCACCTGGCACCAGCAGGTACAAAGCCCAACACGCCACCACAAAACCAGAAGGGACAGGAGCAGCTGAGCAGGACCAAACCAAAGAACATCACATACTTGGGGAACCTCCAGCTCCTTGGATTCACCCATCCCGGCCCAGGGAAAGGAGGTGCCACGAGCTTAGTGCCCACACAAACACTGCCCAGGGGAGCAGAGCCACTTCTGTCCTCCTCCAAAACCTCTGGCTCCTGGAATGAGGAGCAAAGAGCCGCGGTCGGAGCCATCCCAGGATGGGCTCATCCCATCAGGACACAGCAAGGATGGAAAATGAACTTACCAGGTGGGAGAAGCTTTGGGGTACAGGGCTTTGCTCCCAGGGGGAATCCTGCTCTAAGCCAGGCTCAGAGCTGGGCCTGGCTTTGCCCCAGGTAACTGAGATCCTCCCGGCTCCGAGCAGCCACGGATCCGGGTGTTAAATGCCAGCCAAGGGGAAAGCTGCACACAGGGGCTGGGCAATCCAAACTCCCTCAGTCAGAGCCTGCCCATCAGAGTCTCCAGGGATTAGTCACCTGCCAAGGGAGGGCACCCACCTCACCCCCTCCCTGCCCAAGGAAGTGCTGCTAACAAAGCTGACATCTGCCAAACACCAGTGCCACGGCCTCAGCCAGCCAAGAACACCAGGGCTGGGGGCAAAAATGGACCAAGAATGAGGAGGAATGGGACCAAAGATGGTCCCACAAGAGCCAGGCTCCTTCCTTCCCTGTCATGGGCTTCTGAAGTTAAAAGGGCAGGAGAGCAATTAATTAAAAAGGGCAGGAGGGCAATTAAAGGGCAATTAAGGACAATTAAACCACACTAAAAGCAACGGGACAGGAGACTAGAAAAAGAAAATTGTGTCCATTTGACAGCAGAGGGATGGGGACAGGTGAGGTGGTCCCCTAGGAAAGCCCTCTCTCCCTCTGAACCACTTTTCCTTCATATAACATGGATAATTGTGCCCCACCACTACCTGGGGGTTCCAGAAAGGGGAAGCAAACCCCCATCCCAACTTACACCCTGGCTCTCATCCTGCATCCCTGTTTCTGGCTCAACAATCCCCTCCTGCTTGGGAAGATAAAACCCACAGCTGAAACTTCAAAGGTGGGAGAAATACAGGGTGAAGGCACAGGGTGGGGTCTCACCCTTTTATGTGTTACAATTTCTTGGAAAAAGTAAAATTAGGGGAAGGTAAAAAAGCAGCTTGTGCTTCCTGGGGGATTTTGTTCTTAGCAAACCTGGCCACAAAAGCCCTGAGGGGAAATCCACTGCCTCAGCTGGAGGCTGGGGATGCTCCAGGGGGGCCTGAGTACCCCTGTTTGCCCAGGGCTGGGAAACTGCTGGGCATCAGGACCTGATTTTAGCACCAAATCCACCCCTCAGCTCCATCCTTGGGTGCCAAAACCCCCAACCAAGTGCACTTCACCCCTTCCACCAGTGATAACACTGGGAAAATCTGCTCTGCCCGCAATGTTTGCCTTTACATACCAGCTTTTTTTTAAATAGGGTTTTTTTTTTGACAGCTTTATGATCCTTTCCCAGGCTTGTATACACAAGCTGGGCCTGATGCAAAACTAATCTAAGGCAAACAGGGCTAATAATCCCTGAGGAGAAGGAACGTTGTTTAGTGAAGCGTTCAGGGAATGCGGAGCAAAACAGAGCACACCCGGCTGCCCCCGCACCCCTGGTGCCTCTGGAATGAGTTCAAGCTCCCCCACAGCCCTCCCAGATCCACAGCCCAATCCAGAGCAGCCGCTGAAAGCAGGAAGGTCTGAGCTACCCGAGCCAAGTCCTGTGTCCTCTTCACAGGGCTGCTGGATAGAGCAATGCCAAAGGGACCTGCTGGTCCCCACAGCATTCCCAGTCCTGCAGCATCCTCAGAGTCTGCAGCATCCCTGTCCCACCACAGCACCCTCAGAGCCCCCTGCATCATCCCTGTCCTATCACAGCATCCTCGGAGTCTGCAGCATCCCTGTCCCATCACAGCACCCTCAGAGCCCCCTGCATCATCCCTGGACCATCACAGCACCCTCAGAGCCCCCTGCATCATCCCTGTCCCATCACAGCATCCTCAGAGTCTGCAGTATCCCTGTCCCATCACAGCACCCTTAGAGCCCTGCATCATCCCTGTCTCATCACAGCACCCTCAGAGTCTGCAGCATCCCTGTCCCATCACAGCACCCTCAGAGTCTGCAACATTCCTGTCCCATCACAGCACCCTCAGAGCCCCCTGCAACATCCCTATCCCATCACAGCATCCTCAGTCTGCAACATCCCTGTCCCATCACAGCATCCTCAGAGTCCCCTGCAGCATCCCTGTCCCATCACAGCACCCTCAGAGCACCCTCTGGCAATCTGGTCTCACAGCATCCTCAGTGCTGCTATATTCCCATTCCTGCAGCATCCCTGGTCCCCCACAATGTCCTCAGAGTCCCCTCTCACTGGCATCCCCATCACAGCATCCTCAGAGCCCCTAGAGCATCCTTCAATCCTCCCTGAGTATCCCTGTCCCATCACAACATCCTTGGAGCTCCCACAGCATCCTCAAAGCCACTGCAGCATCCCTCAGATCCTCCAGCACAGACTCCTCACCACAACCTCCTCCCTGGATCCTGCACTGCTGCATCCCTGTCTGGCAGGGAGAGACTCAGCCCTCCCTGGGATCAACCCCCACTCCCCCAGGGCTGGTCCAGGGCATCACCTGCCCTGCCAAGTCCTGAAGCTGGGGGGAAAGTCCCAGCTGGATTCAGCTCCCCACACCTGGAAGAAGTGACTGGAGAAGCCTTTCTTTGATGTTGGAGGGTGCACCCCCACAGCACCGCAGGCTGCAATTATCGCTGCACAAAGGATCCAAAAGCCCTGTAGCCCATTCCCCCTCTCCCACTCCCTTCCCCGCCCCGTGTTCTGGGAAAGCCCCATCCCAGGATGCTGCAGAGGCAACTCATGTCCAAGCCTCATGGAGTTTCCTTGTCTACCTCTGACCTGGAGCAGGGTTTTGTCTCCCAGATTCACTGTGTCACCTGGGAGATGCCAGCAACATCCATACAGACCGACCCTCCTGCTGGGGGGAAACCCAGGGAAGTTCATCCCTGTATCTCCATCCACACATTCCCATCTCCCCCCATGGCCTCAATGGCTCCAACATTTCCAGATTTAAGTCATGTCAATTCACAAAGTGGCAACAAGCATTTCCTTTTGGGAATAAAGGAATTTAAAGGTATGGAACAAGCACGGAGGTGAGGAGTGGTTATAGATTCGCCCACACCCTCCCAGCAGGGATGGATGGTGGTCCCAGGCCATCCTGGCAAAGCATCATGGACCAGCAGGCTTGGTACTTTTATGTTTCCATGGTAACCTATGGATTGGGAAAAGCATGACACGAGGCAAGGACACCTCCCCTGTGCTCCCACCGTCCCATCCCACGGGACACGGAGCCACCCACAGCCTGGTCCAGCTTTCCTGGGTAAGAAGGATGCTCACTGAAAAATAGGCATCTCTGACAGCTTATCCCAAAAAAACCATGCCTTTATTTTTAACTGAAGGAGAGTTGGATAGCACCCGAGGAAGGGATGCACTGGCAGCCCCTAAGGATTCACTCTCAGCAGTGGGAACCAAAGGGAGACAGACAGACAGACAGCCAGGACAGCAGGGACCCCTCCAGACCCAGCCACACCATCTCCCCCAAGCTTTCCAGGCACACAGAGTTTTTGGAAACCAGCAGGGCAGACCCTGCACTCCCAGCAGGACAACCACCAGAAGCAGCTCCCAGCCCCTCCAGGATCCTCCAGGCCCCCATCCCGCGGGAGCTGCGGGCGCGGCGGGGCCGGGATCGCCGCAGGAGCCCGGCAGGTGTGGCCGGCCCTGCCCCGGCACCAGCATCGCTGAGCACAACCTGGGAGGCGGCCCGGGGCCATCCCGCAGGGAAAGGATCCAGCCAACTGCAGGCGCTGCCTGGGCTTGGCAGAGCATCAAACACACCCAAATCTCCAGCCTGGCATCCCAAACTTTCCTCGCCCCGGTTGCTGCGAGCTCCCGGTGATAGGGGGATTTTTTTTCTAAGCTGGGAAGAAAATCCTTGTGGGATCGCAGCAACCACCGCTGCAAACCCAAAAGGCAGCAGGGATCGGATCTGAGCCCCCTCCAAGAGATGTGGCATAGGATGGGGATGTGGCAGGGAAAGAGGGGTCCCAAGGGGGGACCAAGGATGCCAAAAACCACAGAGCAGAGCGATGGCACGAGCCAGAGCTGCAGTGCAGAGCAGCTGCAAAAATCAACTCCACTGCACATTGGGCACAACCCCACAGAGGGTGTGGAGCCAGCCTGTCCTGTGCACTGATACCCACATTTATCCTATTTTAAGAGCCCTTCGAGTCACTTTAAAGGAATCTTTAAAGGAATCTTAATTGCCTCTTACTCAGAGAGGCAGCGCTGTTTCCTTTGCCGTGGTATCCCAGGCACACAATAACCCAGCCAAAGATTTACAGTAGGGGAAAACAACCCCTCCTTGGCATGTGAGTCTTAACAAAACATTTACCCATGACCAGGCTGCAATTTTGAAGGTGGCAACAGCAAATAAGCTCAGGTACAACAAGTATTTCCACAGTGACAGGTCCTCAGGATAAATCCAGGCTGCTTCTACCTTCCCGTGGCACTGTTGGTTTTAATGTGCTCCAGAGCAATTCAGACCAGCTCTGCCTTCACCCACTCCTCTCCCCCTATGTTTTTATCCAATCCTTGCAGCAGAAAAAACAAAGGGATGGGACACAAATCCCTTCCTACAGCCCCAAAACACCGGCTGTGTGGGTATACCTGATCATCTCAGCTCTGGGGTAACCCTGGGCCATGACAGAGCTACAGGGCTACAGTTAAGCTACAATTTTAAAGATTATATATTATTATTTTTATTACACAGGTTTAATCACTCTTTTGCTATTTAAAACACTAAAATAAAGACCTTTTCTTGTTGTATGCAGCTCGCTACACCCTGGAGGTTACGGCCAAGCTGCTGAAAAGAGCAGAGCCACCCACGGGGTGAAAGGCCATGCTAAGGAGGTGAGAGTGACACAGTGACAATGTGACCTGTGGGATTTCACCCCTAATCCCTGACATGGATCCAGCCATACCCTTCCTACCTGCCCTGTCCAGCCCCCCTTTGCTGCCACCTTCACCTTGGTGCTGTGTTTATTTTCTGGTATCTCCACCCTCAGCGATCACCCAGGGACGCAGCAGCAACAGCAAAAGCGGCTTTAGCAACACAGCTTTGAACCCATGTTTTGGGCTAAGTGCCCCCAAAAAGCAGCAGAAAGGGGAAGGCAGTGAGCTGGGGGTGCAGGCAGTGAGCTGGGGGTGCAGGCAGGGTGCAGGCAGATTCACCAGGAGCACCACTCCCTTACAGTTCAGGAAGGTAAAAACTAAAGTATGTTGATGCTCCAGCCCATCCCCAACCCAAACTCAAGCAATGCCCCAGCTCTTTTGGGAAAAGGGGTGGGAAATTAAGGGATATCAAGCCCCGGGGCTGAGTTATCCCACAGGCAGCTCCTGTCCCCAGTGGCTTTTGACTCTGGGGTTCCCCTTTTGGGGTCTCAGAAGCTGCCTGCAGTCGCTCTCCCCCTTGCAAGGCTCATGTGCAACCCTGGCTCTGTGATTTCTCCTCTGTTTCCTGTTTTGCACCGGATTCAGAGGAGCGGAACCCCCGGGGCAACCCCACAGCCCCATCCGGCCGGCCCCAAATCCCCGGGCTCCTTTCTCTGCTCTTTTCTCCCATGCTACAAAAGGAGATGCCCAGCAAATAACCCGGCCCATCGCTCTGCACCCGCAGCATCACCTCCGTGCTCCGTTAACCCCCGCAGGGAGGAGGATTCCCATCCCGGGCAAACCTTTTCCTGCATCCCCGGCAGCGGGAGAGGCTGACACCAGTCCCAGCAGGGCGGGGATTAGCTGGCAGCAAGTCACGGCTACTTACGGCCCGTCCTCCTGGTCCAGGCGGGAGCTCGGCGGGATCTACGGGGCCGTCCTCTCTTCCCCTAGGAAAGGGAACAGGGAGAACATCCTTAGGGCTGCAGCCACCCACAGCGGCGGGGCAGCCTCCTCTTCCCGGCCGGGGCAGCTCCAGCGCCGCGTTCCGGAGCCCCGAAGAGCCGGCACAGATCGCACGGAAGTCTGAGCTCTCCGAAAAGCCAGCCACCCACCTCCGAAAAGCCACCCACCTCCCACCCACGTCGGCCGGCAGCCCCAGGGCCGGGCTCGCAGCCGCTCTTAAGGAGGAGGTGTGGCCGATGCGAGCGCGGAGCTCGCCGCAGATTTCCCCGACATCCCCTGGCCTTTCACACCGAAATCCCCTTCCGTGACTCGCTCGGATTTTTAGGAAGACCCCACGAGATGGAGCGATGCCCTTTCCTAGGGAAAGGGAATGCAGCTTTCCTGCCTTCCTGCGTAGGGAACGCCCCTTATTCCCGCATCTCTGGCATCTTTTTCACTAAAACTTTCCAAACTGCACATCCTAGCCCGGCACTGTAAAATCCTTATGATTCAGGGGAGGAAAAACCCTGCCGAGAAACCACACCACGCACAGAAACCCTCCTGCCACGCTGCCACTCCGAGAGAGCCTCCCTGCTTTGTATTCCCAGTTCTGTTCCCAGGTAGAGGAAAACGAGCAGGCAGAGGAACCAGCCCACTGCTATCCCAGTCAGCCCCTGGGAAGCAGCTCTGCTCTTCCCCCTGTGCCCCTGGAGATGCAGTGTGTGGTGCTCTCCCCAAAAAAACACACACGAGAGGGAATATAACCTTATTTCAGTGCAAGGAAGGGTGATGCAGGTGAGGACAAGCCTCTCTGTGTCAGCTGCTCCTTAAGCCCTGGCAGGGAAGGTGCTTCCAAGGGAAAGCTCTGAAAGGCTGGAGGTTCCCCACCTCTCTCCATCTCCTCTAGCTAGAAAAAGCAGAGATAAGAGGTGCAAGCCTTCCCCACAGCATGCTCCCCTCTTAATATCCCATGAATTTAACAAAGAGGGTTACATCCTTGTCCGAGGGGTCAGGAAGGAAATCACCCAGCAGCCTGAGATGCTTTCTCATGGATACTTCTCATCAAGGATCAGGCTTTCTGCACATGCCCTGGGATGACAGGGATGGCTCCATCCCAGGGTCACACTTTCCCTCTCCACCCAAAAAAACTTTTGCTTCCTCCTTCTGTCACTGTTTGCCTTGGGGAGCGATTAATCCCAAGGGCTCAGGGCAATCAGCAGCCAAACCAAAGCACTCGAGGCCACAAAATTCACCTTTGGCACCAGCGTCTTTCCAGAAGCCCTGAATCCATCCAACATTGCCTCCTCTGACAAAGAGCCTTTTCATTTAGATCTGTGAATTATAGGATCCACTGACAAGGTTAAACTCTCCCTGGGGAGCTCCTGCTAAAGCACTTCAGGGCACAGCATCAGCCCCTGTCCATGGAAATGAGGATGTTCAGAGCTGCCTGAGGGCTCCAGGAGGATCCTGCAGCCCTGGAAGAGCAGGAGACTGCCATACCTTAAAGCACATCAGCCAGGCAGGATCCTGGTGGATCCGAGGTCTTGCCCTAATCTGGTCTTTCCAGCTCGACTGGAAGAGCCAGGAGCTGGATTGCTGCCGCTCTCCCAGGGCTTGTTTTCCAGCCACCTGAGCGGTTTCCCTGCCATGAGCCAACGCAATCGGTCATTCCCAGCCCAAGGTCCAGAGAAGTCCCAAAGTTCCAGCAGGTCAGGAGCCGCTGTCTCCACCAGTGGCCGCAGGCAGCTCAGCCCATCCGGCAGCTGATCCCAGCAGGAAATGAATGTCGCATATCCCAGACCCCTCAAGGAACCCTAACCAAGCTGCATTTTGCTCCTTTCCTTCTCCAGCTGTGTTGCTGGCCTCGGTTTCCTCTCCTGCCCAATTTCCAAATTTGAGGGGGGGAAAAGGCACCTTCTGCCCGTTCCCCAACATTTCCCAAAGGGATGCCCATGGCTCTGGGCAAAGAAAGCAAAAACCCAAGGGGCACATCCCTTCCTGTGTTAAAGGCTAAAGCCAGGCAGAACAGGCCCTTTGAGGAGCTCAGCCCCAGCGCAGGAGCATCCCAGCAGGAACGGATATTCCAGAGGCAGGAGGGGACACACACAGGGCAGGGATGAGCCTCCAAATTCCTCCTGCCATCATCATCCTCCCCATGGAGGACCAACTCCCCAGGGCTGTTAAAAGAGGGGAGGGGGAGATGGAGAGGGTCTCTTGCCCTGGTGCCTGCCAGACCTGCAGCGAGGCAGCCGTCCGTCCGTCCGTCCCTCGGTGCTCCATCGCCGGCGCCTGCCTCCCTCGGTTAAAAATACCTCCCGAGGGGGGAGACAGCAAAAGCCAGGCTGGGAGGGGAATAAAATGCAGGTGAGCTCATCCTCCTCCAGAGAAAATGTCTCCAGCTGGCACAAGCAAGGTGTTTCCAAGCCCGGCACATCCCTCACGTCACCCCAGTCGCTCTGGCCCCGGGACCAGCAGCTTATTCATTCAGCAAGTATTTAATGGGAGATAATCCAGCTGCTTCCCAACCATCATTTGGCCGAGCCAAAGGTGTAATTCCAGTGTGGGAATTACACTTTGGGAAGAGGTTTTGCTAATGGTCATCCCAGTGGATGCTCCCTGTTCAAGACACAACGAAAGGGCCACTACCAGCAGAACCCCCATCCTCCAACGCTGTGTTTCTTTAATTCTTTTCATAGTTTATTAAATTTATTAAACTATTTTATTAAAAATAAAATAATTTAATAATCACATTTCTATCAAATCCCTGAGAATGGGAAGAAAAGCAAAGCTGCCCGGCCAAGCCGGATTATCCAAAGCAGCGACCGACCTAAAAATAAACCACTGCTATTTAAGGATGAGCCTCCCACAATAACCACCCCCCACCCCCCAAAAAAAATTAAAAGGAAAAAATAGACATATTCCCAAGCTGGGGTGTCGAGCATCACCCACCACACAAAAAAAAAAAAAGCCTATTTTGGGTTTATTTCCGAGCACAAGTCTGCACTTCCAAGAGAACAGCATCCCCAAGCTTAGTGCTGCTGATTTCCAGACACCCCATGCAAATAAATAATTAAGATTTAAAGCTGCTTTTGCATAATACAGATAATCGGTCGATTTAACTTGTAAATGCAGGGGGGATTATGCAGCAACGTTGTTAATTAGGCAGCAAAGGGGCCGGGGAAGCCCCAGCTCCAGGGCAGATGCTGATGGACCACCAGGATGCTGAAGAAGCAAATTGTGAGGGGAACACTGGGCTTTGGCAGTGGGACATGGTCGTGGGTCGGGTGCTGTGGTGTCAGGGCTCCAAAACCTTTTGTTCATCCATATTTTAACTGAAAATGCCCCCCAGCCCTTCATCAGGAGCTGCCCACCCCTTCCCGCTCTGCCTGCACCACCCAAGCCCTGGAGGGCTGCCGTCACCCCACGAGAAAAAAGGCAGTGGAAAAGGAGCCCGGGGTAAGGTTCCTGAGGTGAAATCACAACTTTTTGTTGCATAAAGAGCCTGCTCTGACAGCCGGGCTCTTGGCCACCCTCGGCTCCCCCACCCGAAATACCAGACCCCGCCCGGGAGCAAAACCTGTTGAGCCCGAATATGCCCGAACAGACAGCTCTTTGTGATTCTCTCTTTTTTCCCCCGTCTATTTTTTGGTTTGGAAGCAGCACTGGTGATCGCACAGGGATGGGCCCAAGGACTTCCCAGCCCTTGGCACTGCTGCTTGTTCGAAGGTAGCATCACATTTAACCCCTAAAGCCCCTCACTGCCCTTCATTGCTGACACCATCCCACTTCCCACATCCCAGTCCTGTTCAGTCTCACATCCCCAAAGTTTGCATCCCCCCTCTCTGCATTTTCCACCCTCACTTCTCACTTTCCACCTCATTTTCCCCCTCAATGCTTCAGCGCTTTCCTCCATTGCCAACACAGGTCTGATCCATCCTCATGTCACAAAATCCCACTCACAGATCACAAGCCAGAGGGGTCAGATGAGCCCAACAGCCACAGAGCTGCTGTGCTGGAGGTTTAATCCCCACCCAGGGGTGTTTTATGTGGGAACGCTGGGCTGGCTGGGTGCACACAGCATCAGCAAAGCACCAGAGAAGTTTAAAACTCCTCAGCTCTTGCTCAGCGCTCTCCTGCCTCAATTTCCTGCCATTTGGGGGCTCAGGGAAGCTCTGCTCCATTGGCAACACAGGCAGAAGGTGCAGCGAGGCATCCCAAACCCCAAACTCCATCCCAGCTCGTTTATCTCCATTTTGACAGAAATTTAAAAACCACCCGATGTCGCAAGCAGCTCAAACCTTGCCGGAGGATCCACCCCGGGGCTCCGGCTTGTGCAACACCTCGGGGTGAGTTCCAACCTCCCGCCACTGCCATCAGGCTCTGGTTAAAAATCCCAAGCTGGGCTTACTCAGCCTGGCCGGATATCGGGATGCTGAATCCGGCCGGGAAAGCTTTGGCGGGCTGGGGGAGACATTTTGCAAGGGGAAGAGCAGGAACAGGAATGGCATCTGGAAGCGATTGAAGGCAAAGGAGCCTCTCCCTGGCGCAGCAGGGAATTCCAACGGCGTGAGCTCAGGTTAGAGCCTCCTTCGCAGAGCCACGATTAAAGAGAAGAACCAAACTTCAGCACAGATATGTGTTTTTAAGCCTACAAAAAACAAGGGAAAGGGAGCCAGCTTCCTGCTCGGTCCTATCCGGACGTGGTTTGGTGATTTAGGGTCGTTCTGACTTGCAATAAAAAGAAACCAAAACTCCAAAAAGGAGCAGAAATCTTTCCGTGGATTTGTGGATCTAACTTCTGGTGTGCTGTCAGGAGCCTTCCTTCAGCATTACACCATCCATCCCTTGGGACCACTGCATCCCACCTCCGAGCATCCCTTGCCAGCACAGGCTGCATCCCACGATGGTCCAGGAGCGTTCCAACATCCTCAGGATGGCATGGAAAAGACGATGGAGATTGCCAGCCTAGTTTGGACCGAGCGTTCCTCCGCCAGGAGCTGCCACAGCGGGGATTCCCCAGCCCCTTCCAGTCTTCCCCGAGGGAAGGGACACGGAGCAGCAGCTGTTCAAACCCACCTCGGCCGCATATCCCAGCAGAGCACTTTATGGCAGGGCAGATCCACGTGGGATGGGCAGACTCCGGCTCCCAAGGGCCCGGGAGCAGCGCTGGCTGCATCCCTGCCTGCATCCCTGCCCCGCTCCGACCTCCCCGGCACTGCCGGGCCCACCCCGGACCCGCCCGCAGCCCCGGGGGCTCCGGCACACGGCAAAACACATCCCGGAGAGCAGCCGCAGCCTGCGCCAGCCCCAAGGAAAACCAGGATGGAGAGCGGCTCCCTTGGTTTTTCCGTTCCCTCACAGCCAAACGCCTTTCTCCTTCCTCCGAGGAAACTTTCCAGCCCAACCCCTGTCACACGCAAGGGGTCAGCAGCTGGAAAAGCAGGACATGAGCAAGCACTGGGGATTTATTCCTCTACCCTCCCAAGAAGACATGGGGTTTTCCTAGAAAAAGCTCAATAAGCACGAGAGTTACAGCTGGAGGACAGAGAAGTGTGAAAGCAAAGTGATGGGAACTTAAGAAACACCAAAAAAAAAAAGAAGTTGCAACAAGCAGCATGAAAGCATCAAATAATTTCCTTTCCTCACTGCAAAACCAAAACCACTCATGCAACTGTCCCTGCAGGCAGCGTATGGGAGAGTCCCAGTCTGGAATGGGTAAAGCAGGATGGGATCCCAGAGAGATCCCAGTGAATCCAGGATCCCAACCTCTGCAGGAATAGGACCACATCCCTGCTCCTTACACAGCCATCATGCTACATCCAGAGATAAAAAATGAAAGGGGAAGAATAACATAATTTTTTTTTAAAAAGGAAGCACAATAGGGAAAGCTTTGGAGAAGCAGATTCCAAGCTGCTGGCCTGCATCAGCTCTGGAATATTCTAAGCTAAAGCAATGGGACCGTCACTTCATTAAAGAGCATAACCAACGGGATACATGGGATTTAGAGATATTGCCAAATAATTAATTAGCAGGATTCAACCTGAGAATTGCTGCCAGCTGAAAACCCCTGGGCACAGGCATGGGGAGGGCACTGGTCCCACATCCTGCAGCCTGGCATCCACCTCTGATGCTGGTTGCAAGGATGGGGAAAACACAGGCTATAGAAATACAGCCTTGTAGACATCAGCTGCTCCAGAGTTTGAGATGGATGTTTTCCCTCCAGGGTGGATCCTCCAGGAGGATGCTCCAATCCCAGCTGTGGAACACACCCTACTTGCAAATCTCAATAGTGGACATCTCTTAAAATCAGTGTCCACAGACAGTTCCTCCTTTTACATTTACATTTGCAGAGCCATTATTCCCCAGAATTTGGTGCCTTGCTGGAGCAGCTGCTGGTAACTCCCTGCCTGAAGCTGGATGAGCAAGCAGCTCTCAAATGATGCAGATAATTAGGGACAGGGGTTAGGGAGAGTCCAGCAAAGCATGTTGATCCCATCCTGCAGCTTACAGCGACATGAGGAGCTCATTAAACACTGGACACATCGTTAGGAGCCAGAGTAGGAAGAGGACACTTAAACCATCAGTTCTGTCACTGATCCCAGGTTCTGGCCTGCCTGGGGTGCCTGTCCCATGGACACCCCTGGAGAGACAGCTGGGCAATCCATCACCTCCAGGAGCATCCAGAGGGAGAGCCCAGCAGAAAAGACAGGGGAAATTCAGCAGAGCTTCCTGAAAAACTCCACCATAAGATCTTTTTCAGCTCATCTCACCAAGAGATGGAGATCAGACTTGCCAAGCAGCCAGCATCAACCCACCAGGCATCACCCTGCTGATCCGATGGGAGAGATGGTGTCTGAACTGAGGAACACAAAAAACACACCCAGAGGAAGAACTTTCCTTTGTTCTCCACTCCCCAGAACAGTAAGACCCCACTGGTTCACCCTGCAAAGACCTGACATGAAAAGATCAATGGGGAAAGGTCCAGCTGGTCCTTTTCCTGCTGGTCTCGAGGCAAGCATCCTCATCTCTCCCTGGAAACAATCCTGTCCCGTGGGAGAAGAGGGCTCCAGGCACACAGAGTGGGACAGGACGGGGTTTATCCTGCACAAACCTGCCCAGATCCCACTCCCAGCAGCTCTGTCCTCACCAGCATTGGGTGGGGGACCAGCAGGAACCCCTCCTACCCCTTTGGGATCACCAGGCTCCTGGAGCACATCTATTCACCAGTCAGAGGATGCTTAGGGAATGGGGAAAAAAAGGCTCAGACCGCTTAAATCCACCCCAGCCTGTTCCACACGGGAGCGATGCCGTCCTGAGCAGCACACGGGGCTCGTCCTCCCCTCCCAGGGCCTCCGGGAGGATTTTCCCTTCCTCACCCCGGCTCCCGGGCACTCCAAACCACCCAGACCCATCGCAACGAGCCCACCCCGTGCTACGGGGAGATGCCAGACCCTATCTTCCCGGAGCTTTCGGGGTGGGATCTCTTTCCCCGGGAGTGGCCACGGGCAGGAGCGATGCCAAAGGCCGTCTTTTCCCGGCGAGATGAGGGGGTTTGTTTTGCCGGGAATGGGGAGACAGCAGATGGAAGGGCACTGGGAGAGCGGGGGTTTTCCTCTCGCCGCTGCCCACACTCACACTTCAGGCGCTGATTAATTGCGTTAATTAGAAAAATAATCACCGTGATTATTTTTCGAAACCCCCACAAAACGTAGAAATAAAGGCGCTTTCTCCCTTTCCGACGTGCCGCGCTCATCGATGCCAAAGGCGTGGGATGGGCTCCGAGCTGGGGGGGACGGGGGGTACCCCCATACCCAGGGCTTGCACCCCCCATGCCAACCCTGCCTGGGGGGGCACAGCTCCTGCCCTGCGCCCTCCCAGCGCGGGGTGCCCCCCTTCCCACCCCTCCAGCCCTCCAAAAAACACCGGCGCTTTGCTTCCCACCCTTCTTTCGCTCAACAGCCCCCGACTCGCAAACCCGCTGTGCACACGCGGAGCCGGGGGACGAGAAGGGGACAGG
>WEIU01003916.1:618617-639000 GCA_013389925.1 Aegithalos caudatus
GGGGAAGAGCATCCCGGGAGCTGGAGGCATCCGATCTCTCATCCCCGGCACGGGGGGAGCGTAACAATGCCTTCCCGGAGGTCTTCGGACCCCCAAAAATGACGGGGTTGGGGGCAGCCCCTCCCAAGGCAAAACCCCCCCTCCCCCTCAAAACCCCGCCAAATTCGGCTTACAGCAAATTTTGGGGGTGGGCAAAGCTCATCCTGCTGGAGATTTTTTACCCTGAGCCAGGGGGTTTGCACTGTTCCCTCACTGAACCCCCATGAGGTGATGCTGGAACCTCCATGAGATGATGCTGGAAGCCCAGAGATTCCTCTCAAACCATCCTGAGATGACACACAAACGCCCTGAGGATGGCTTTGCTTAAAATCATCTACTAATATTAGGTGTTTTTCTTTTTTCCTGAAAAGAAATTCATCCTCACCACAGGAATGCCCCATGTCAGGCCACCTCGCTCTCCCACGGGATTCCATTTCCATCCTAGCCCGCAATACACAAAATTAGCAGTCAACTTTTGAAGTTTTTTTTATTCCCCTCAAAACTTTTTTTTTTTTTTTTTAATTTTTGCAGCCTCAAACTCATCCCTCCTGCCCAGAGTGAGTTTAGCCAATCCCTGAGACAACATGTCCAGTGCCAATATAAATTGATAAAATACCTGTCCAGTTGACACATCTGATTTTGCCAAGGGAACTACATCAATATTTGAAGAAAATCCTTGCCTCGTTCCTCATCCTCCTCAGGCTGGGATTTCCTTGCTGTTAACAACTGGGGCAGAGTTTTACCCATGGTGACAGGCAAACTGACCGTAATTAGGTTTTAATTGCCACAGGCTTGTAGACAATCTGGGATAATTAGTGGGGCCACAGCTCAGCAGGGATTTGCTTGAACGATATTTTGACCCTTCAGTCTCATGGGTTCTGCTGCTTGGTTTATTGCATCTGAAAATAATAAACGGCATTCAATGAAGCTCCAGCAATAATAATGCATCCCAAATGTCTGGTTTTGCTGTGCCCCAAGACAGAATATTAAAAGAGGCTACAAAGCTTCACTTCCCAGGACCTTCTCAGTCCCCAGCAGCTGCATCCTGCTGGTGATGGTGGCTGGGCTCATTTTGGGGTGATGGTTTCCATCCTCAGCATCCCCTCACGGCCCAACAGAACAAGAACCCTTGCAGGGATGCAAATCCAGGATCAGGGATTGCCCAGACCTCTGTGCCAAGAGGTCACAGTGCTGTGGCTCAAGCATCCCTGAGCTTTGGGGAAGCAATGGTGATCCCACACCAAGTGCTGGACTCCAGCTCTGTCCATTCCAGAGGAATCTCAGGACACAAGGGACCTGTGTTGCCTTGGGAGGACCCAAAAACCAGCCACGAGCTTCCTGTGGCCACTCAGCAGACAGCAGGGGTTTAAAGCCCACCAGAAAATGGGAATATATTTGCTGCCATAGCAGAGTGCCAGGAGCCTTCACTGGGTTGTTAGTCACTGTTAATGACTACACCCTGCCCTAATATTTAATTTACAAAGGATAAATTGCCAGTTGGATTAATTCAGCATGATGAGCACTGAGTAATTTGGAGAAGGGAGGGGGGAAATGCTGTCTGAGAAGTGAATTTGTAACAAGCTCTGCCATCACCCTCTGGAACTCACACGGACAGAAGGGTTTAGGGAATGCCATGGCTGCAGGACAGGACTGTGTCCTGCCCCACCAGGGCACAGGCAGAGGCTGTGCCAGCCCTCACACCACAGCCAAAATGCTCCCAAAAGGGTGACAAGGCCAAAGCAGGAGCCAGGCTCCCAGGATCCATTCAGGAAGGAGGAAGGGGCTGCCCTCAGCCAGGCTGGCAGCATCTGCTGCACAGGGACAAGAATGTGGCGATTCATGGCCAGCACAAGGCGGCTTTGTCCTGGATCACCTCAGGCTCACCCTTCCTCAAGCCACAGCCTGGGAATGCCATCTGGCTCTGCAGGCCCAGCCCAGCACCTCACTTAATCCTTTGAAGGCTCCAGATCCATCCAAATGCTTCCCCCTGACCCTTTTTTTTGGGATAGGCAGAGGCAGCCTCCATCCCGGGCTCCATGCACCTCCCTGCTCCCCAGTGCAGTCTCACAGGAAAACGATTTGTAGCCAGGCAGATGGTCTGTGAAAGATGTGCTGCTTGGTCTGTCACAGCCCTCTGAGAGTCTATTTTCAAGACTGAGGGTGTTTTTTCAATACCTGAGGACAAGGAAAACTTCCTTGGAGACAGGATATGTTGTTTAACTGTCTCCATTCCTGGGCTGGCCTGGGTGGAGACATAAAACTGGGATGTTCCCTCACCAAAGGAGACTAAGCTCCCCCTTGGCAGAGAAAATGCTTTGGTATGGAAAAAAATTCATCCCTGTCCCTTAGCAATTTAAAACCTAGGGAAGGGGAGATGCATGGGACAGGCAACCCCGATGACCATGTCCAGATCCTAAAGCTCCCCAGCTCCTCAAATCAACTGGTCTGCTCTGCTCAGCTCAGGAGATGGGTAGAGCTGAAGCAAGAAAGGCTCCAGCAGCAGATCACTGCAGCTTCCTTACTATGGATTGCACTTCTAGACTCCGAGAATAATTTGGAAAATACCTCTAAGATCATCAACCCAACTATTCACCCAAGAAATGGGAATTTCTGCAGAGAAATAAGGGAAGGTGGCTGCATCCAGCTGCTCTGCCTCTCCCTGCTGCTAAAAGGCACCAGGGAGCTGCTTGACCTGAATATTTATAAAAGGGATGAGCTGAGCACAGCCCCGGGGCATCTCCAAAGATGCCACTCCAGGCCGTGCTCCGGCACAGCCAGCAGCCTGGAAAAAATAAATCACATCTGGGTTTTTCCCCCATCAGCAAAAAAAAACCCTCTTAGAGCTCAGGGTGTGGAAAGGAGCAAAGAACTGGGGTAGCAGCAAGATGATTCCTGCAATTACATCCCTGGTTACCGACCAGAAACCAGAGCCCTTTTTGGCACCAAGAACTCATGAAGTTTTCAGAGGTTGGTGCTCAGTGGAGAAGCTGCCAGGGAACCATTGGCTGGGTGGCCAAGCAAGCTCCCTGCACACAGAGAAACTGGGTCTGTCACCACAATGGATCATTGAATCCAACTCCTGGAACCTGCCCGTCCTGCCACCACCTTAGCAGAAGGAAGAGCACTATTATTTATTTTTTGGGGGGGTTTAACCCATAATCCTTGCAAACCCCTAAGCACAGCCTGTCAGAAAGGGGCTGCCCTGCACAGGAGGCTGTTTCAGACACAGATGAGTAAGGAGCAGCAGAGGGGTGATGGTTCTCAGGCTGGGGATCAGGCAGCACACAGTGCTTGTCTCCACACAGCCAGACAGGAAGGGTGAGGACTCGGGTTAGTCATTGGAGTTCTTTGGAGCAAGGGACCCCTCCCTGCTTGAGGAAAGCAGCAATTTCATTCCCAGGGGTAAATCTGTAGGGAACACATGAAGCTTTCTGAGGATAGCAGGGTTTTTTGGACCTGTCCTTCTACCTCCTACCCTATTTGGGCTGACATCTGAGGTGGAAAAGATGAACACACACAGCCGCTCCCACCCAAACCCCTCTGCTCCCTGCATCCCACAGGTGCCCAGTCTGAGGCAAAATCCAGCACACTCAAAGGGGTTTATTCAATCAATCTTTTAATGGACATGAACAGACAACATTGTTTCCATAGCAAAGGATCATTAGCCCCACCTTGTACAAAAACAGAGTTTAAAAACATAAAAGGAACACAACCTTAAAAAACCCCCAAAAATGGGTATTTATTAAAAAAAATTATACAAAACCACCTCTCCCTCCTCACACTTTTCCTGCCTCCTGGAATTTCTTAAACAGGGGTTCATCAGCCCTCAGGGGGAAGGTGAGAGCCCGTTTCTGGTAGTAGGAGGAGTCCATGGCCAGGTTGTCGATGACGTCTGCCAGGAGATGGGCTCTCTCCACCGAGCTGCCCGGAGCGTCGTAGCCCAGCGCCGTGAAATGCACGTGCAGGTGCTGGTAGGAGGGCTGGTAGTGCAGGTAGATCCGCAGCTGGGAGCCAGGCACGCCGAAACGCTTGGCTATGGCCTCCTGTGGGGGGAAACACAGAGCTCAGCAGCCACAACAGCTTGGAAGGGAGGGAAAGGAGCATCCCTGGAGGGCAGGAAAGGTGGGGGATGGCAGGAAAGGTGGGCACGCCGAAGCACTTGGCTATGGCCTCCTGTGGGGAGAAACACAGAGCTCAGCAGCCACAACAGCTTGGAAGGGATGTGAAGGAGCAGCCCTGGATGGCAGGAAAGGTGGGCATGCCGAAGCACTCAGCTATGGCCTCCTGCAGAGGGGAAACACAGAGCTCAGCAGCCACAACAGCTTGGAAGGGATGTGAAGGAGCAGCCCTGGATGGCAGGAAAGGCATAGAGAAAGGTGAAAGTTTGGAAGGACAGAGCTCTTCCCCACCCTCTATTTCAGCCTCTGCAGCTGCCCCACTTTTCTCTCTCCCTGATGGGATGTGCTATCCACCCCTATCATTTTCCCTTTCACCCTTATCACTCCAACTCGTTGGAAAAGTAACAGGGATCCGTTACCAGCCAGTGTAATTAAAGCTATAAACAGCAAAGGCAAACTCCGGCACGCCGGCTCTGCTCGCTGCAATCCCCTGACTAATCTCTTAATTAATCTCCCACCTTCCCTAGTGCAATTACTTTCCAAATTCTAACGCAGTGAAGGAAAGAGAAGCTACTGCACATCCATCTCCCAAACACACCCAGTGGAAAAACACACCAGGCGGTGAGAACAGGCGAGGGATCGGGACAGGGCTGTTAATATGAAGAGCTCACTGCTAAGGGGAAGTATTAGAGCATTCCTACAGCACCTGGATGTGGCATCATCTGGGGAAGGTGCTGATGGAGAGCAGGAGCCAGGGTGTCCAGGCAGAGAGGACAACACAGCCCTGTTTGGGGCGATCCCCAGGCAGATGCTGTGCCAGAAAAAGAAGGGAGTGCCTCTGCAGAGGCAGCAGAGCTGTCAGTGGCCAGGACAGCAGCGTGGGCCCGGGCTCACCCTCACCTTCCCCTCCTGCAGGACGTTCCTCAGCAGCGGGAGGTGCTCGGCCGTGAGGTCCCGCAGAGATTTGATCTCCCGGCGGTGCACGAGGGCGATCAGGTACAGATCCTCCATCTGCAGAGACAGCACAGGCATGGAGGGGAGCAGCAAGGGGAGCAGCAGTGCTTCGGGCCTGACACACCATGCACAGCTTCCCAGGCTGCTATAGAGGCATCCTGGTGCCATGCAGGGAGAGTTGTGCTGCACAGGGATTCTTGTGTCATACAGGGAGAGTTGTGCTGCACAGGGATTCTTGTGTCATACAGGGATACTTGTGTTACACACAGATATTTGTGCCATACAGGGATATTTGTGTTGCACAAAGATATTTGTGCCATACAGGGAGAGTTGTGTTGCACAAAGATATTTGTGCCATACAGGGATACTTGTGCCATACAGGGATACTTGTGTTACACAGGGCTATTTGTGCCATACAGGGATACCTGTGTTACACAAAGATATTTGTTCTACACAGGGATTCTTGTGCTATACAAGGATATTTGTGCCATACAGGGATATTTGTGCTACACAGGGATTCTTGTGTTACACTAAGAAATTTGTGCCATACCAGGATACCTGTGTTACACAACGATATTTGTGCCATACAGGGATACTTGTGTTGCACAAAGATATTTGTGTTACACACGGATATTTGTGCCATACCAGGATACCTGTGTTACACAATGATATTTGTGCCATACAGGGATACTTGTGCTACACAGGGATATTTGTGTTATAAAGGGATTCTTGTGCCATACAGGGATACTTGTCCTCAACACCCACACTGGGCTGAATCTCCCAGTATGGGATGTTCTCACCCACAATCCCACTGTACCTCAAAGCATCATTTCTGGAGAAACTGGGTTTTATCCAGAAATAACCAGAAGGGAACAGCCTCATCCCAATCCATGAGCAGTGGGATCACAAATACCTTCTCAGCTTTAGAGGCAGATTGGAGTGACCAGCACTCTCCTACTGTGAGCATCGTGCTCAGTGCTGCCCTTCCACCTTCACATCTTCCTGAGCATTTCAAAAATGCTTTCCCTGTGTGACTGAGGCTGGAGACCAGGTACAGGCACCCACCCAGGTGTGGGGGGTCCCCCTCAGGCCCTGCCAGCACCCCTTGAACACCCCACAGTGACAGCTGACCTGCAGCATCTCAGATGAGCCTTTACAGTGAAACACAGCAGCCAAAACTGAAACTGAAATTCCCCCAGTGATAAGTTCTCTACTTCTCTGCTCTGCAAACAGCTGGCCGCTTTTGAGTCACATCAGTTCTATAAATAACCATTTTCAAGACCTAATTGGTCACTGTACAAACCCAGGGCAGTTAAAATGTCCCTTGAGCAGCTCTCAGACAAACCTTTGGCATCCCCCAAAGCACTCAGCACATTCAATGTTTAACATGGCACAACGTTGTGGATCATTACACTTTAAAAAAATTAAAATCCCAGTCTCCACCAGCTCAGTTAGTGACTTTATAATATAAACACTGCAAAGCAAAGGGTTTGGATATTTGAGATCCAGCAGATCTCTTTAGGGCTGTGAGAAACCCAATGCAGCTCTTTGGAAATAGATGCTCAATCTCAAAGGATGCTCTCAGGACCCTTCACAGGGCTATTCCTGCACCCAGACAGCACCAGCCATGCTCATGGTTCCATTTATTCCCATGCACAGCTCCAGAAAAAGATGGTGTATCAGCTTGTGCTCTTTGGCTCCAGGCTGGCTGGTGAGAGGAAAAGCAAACAGCTCTTCTCCTTACAACAACATCTGCATGTTGCTGTTTGAAACAAATAAGCCTGTTGCTAAAAAGGCCTGGAATGATGTCATGCCAGGCATCGCTTCAGGCAACGCCTCAGGGCTCCTGCAGATTTGAAACCAACTCAAAAGTCGTGGGAAAAAAAAAATAAAAACACTAAAAAATTTAAAAAAAAAAAAAACCAACCCAAAAAACCAACTTAAACCATTATGAAGGTTGGGCAGCAGCACCCAGAAAGCTGAGGCCAGCAGATTGTGCTAAAGAGAAATTTTGCCCCCTCATCCATTAGTCTGGAATAACTGCAGGTGAATTCACAGGATCTGTGGCCCAGGAACTAAAGGAGTGTGAGGCCACACTGCTGAAAGGACTTCTGAGGGAAGGCTTGGAGAGCCCTGCAGGGAGCTGCATCTCACTTCCCTGACTTCACTCAGAGCCCTGCCTGTCAGGTGGGATGTGGCAGAAGGAACCGGCGCTCCCGGGCCGCCCCGGGCTGTGGGGATCAGCTCTGGCTCCGTGCCACCCACAGCCAAGATGAAATTCCTTGGCTCAAAGGCAACCTGGATGCTGTCTCGCCTGTCTGGGAAAGAGATGAGCAGTGCCAAGGGCCTGGATAGCTCCAGGGATGACTGGGGTGCAGACAGCAGCCCAGCAGTTGTGGAGAAGTCCAGAAGATCCTGTTCAGCGCTCCAAGAGGCAACATGGGGAAACCTCCCCTAAGGACAAATCCTGCCACTGAGGCACTCCCTGACCATGCCAGCTGGAAGATGTGGATGCAGCAGGTCTCTAGAGAAAGGCAAAGCACAAATCTTAGCCCAATCCAGATGTGAGTTGCAAAGCTTGCTTGCAGCAGTACACAAGGATTCCCACCGAGGCTTTGCTCACAGCCAGGAGAGGGACAGTGTGCTGCATGTTTTAGGATCCCAAAATATTGCCCCACTGGCAGGGCACAGAGCAGGGCACATCCTCCAAAAAACACATGTATCCCCTGTGCTGCAAAATCTCATCAGGAAGAAGGCTGTGCCTCTGGTGACCAAGTGGAAATTAAAGCTGTTACCCCATCACCACTTGACAGGGGATTTTTGGAGTCAGTGACGTGCAGACACTGCCCTGCAGGGCCTCCCTGAGACAACTCAGCTCTGCACCACCAACAGCTGCTCCCTGCACAGACACACAGGATGGAGCTGCCCACCAGCAGCCTTGTGTTCCCATTTTTCTGAGTTTTAATTTCCATATCTAAGTCTTAATCATACAGCAACTCTCCCCACATGCCTCCAGCAGAAGTATGAGGATCAGAAACACGATGGGAACTTTTTGTGATGCCACCAACTTCAAGGGACGGGTGCGTGTATGGAGTTTCACCTCCCTAAATTTAAAGCATGAAACAGAGCTGGAACCCAAGGAATAATTCTCAATTTAAGATTACAGCCTGGTCTTAAAGATCACTTTCACCAAGTGGCCACTCCCACAAGGGGTAAAGCAGCTGCTCATCAGCCAAAAACCATCTGTTGAACATCGTGGAGGAAAGTTAATTGCAGCAATGGAAGGACAACACACCTGCCTGGTTTGCACATCAAGTCAAGGCTTGCAAAAAAAAAAAACCAAAAAACTCTGACAAGTTCAGCAGAACAAATACACAGGATTTTGGTTTGAACACATCCTGACAACATTTGGGCTGATATGAACAAGTAAAAGTGAACCCAATAAATAGATCTCAGCAGCAGAGAGAACACCTGGGTGAGCAGCATCCCTAATAGTGTGTGCTAAAAGGCCCTGGTAATGTCATCACTAACAGCAGTGTGCACAGAAACCTACTCAGGCTCTCTCAGGGTGCTCTTACTAGTCTGAAAGTAGACATTTCCTCTGGATTACTTTCACAAAGGCAGCATTAGAAGAGAGCAAACCAACCTGGTTTTGATTCCACTTTAAATCTGGAACCAGAACAAAGCCATTGGAAGGATCTGGGTTTTCGTGAACGATTCGATCAGCCTCAGCTTTCTTCTCCAGGATATTATACACCCACTGAAAGAGAAATATGTGATTTACAAATCAGCAGAGAATTTTAAAAACGACATCTCAGGTGCATTTAGCCCAAGATTATGGATTACTGCACATTCTCTGCAACTAGAATAGATTAAAAAAAAACCCCAATTTTATTTTAAGATGACCAAATAATTTGTAATTAATTAGCCATAAAACACCTCATCAACCAATAAACTCCAGAATATTATGAGCACTTCAGTAAAAAGCAGTGGAACCCAGATCCTCTGGGGCTCAGCACACACCTCTTGCAGCACCATGGGGCTGTTTACATCTTTTTTACCCTGCAAGCTACAGCAAAATCTTTACAACCAGGTCTGGGAAGGGAACTCGGCTGATTTTGTTCCCTATTCAAAGAGGAAGGAGCAGAGTTGGATGTGGCTCTGGCTGCTGGCAGCTCTCTGCAGGGATCTGAAAGGCCTGTGGTTTTTTTTTTTTGGGCAATGCATGTCTCTTGGCTCCCTGGCTGATTAGAAAACAGCTCACCACTCTTCTTCTTCCATACTTAAGGTTCCAGCCTCCAGCCTGCCTGTAATCCCTGCTCTGGTTATCCCCCCGTGCTCCTCCTGCAAGGCAAAGCACCATTCAGAGAAGAGTTCTGGAAATGGAAGACACCAGGGATAAGTGATAGAGTAAGACCAGAGAAAAGCATCTTTGCTCTCCCTGGCTCCCAGTCTCAGCTCCAGCATCCTTCTTTACACTTCCAAAATGCATGTTATGCTCTAGCTTGAGCCTACCTTAAGTACTGAACTGGCAAGAGAGTCCTCAGCCAGGTCCCTGGAAGGTGGTAACACAAGGCAGCAGGAAACTGTTAAAGCTTGGAAGCTGAAAATGTTTGGAAACATCATTTTCACCACCAAATATAGGAGTGAAATGCTCTGGGTGCCCCAGGTGGGTAGGGAAGGTGCAGCCAGTTTCACAAATACACCAAATGAACTGGGCTGGAGGTGGTGTGCACACCAGACACTTGAGGGAAACCCATCAAGAGTTTAATTAATCTAATCAACATTTAGGATTGCTGCAAACTGACCTAAATGCATCTGGAGGGGAAGAAAAATACTTCTCATCCCTTGATCTGGGATTTTTTTGCTTAAATTGTTATCTTTTCCCCTTAGCATCATGTTAGAGAGTAGATTCTTCAAGTGCTCCCCAAAAGCACGGCACAAGCTCACTCTGTTCCATAACCCTGGGAGGAAAGTTCAGAGGGAAGCTCAGCAAAAAATGGACATTTGCCTTTTGTTGGGGTTTTTATGCCTGCCCTGATCACAAGTGCCAAGCTATCAGTGCCCTAAATAAGTTCACTAATCAGATGAGCTGAATTTTAAACCCAAGGCTGCCTCATGATGGGCAGGTCCTTGGCTGAGTGCTCCTGCTACTCCCAGCAAGCAGAACACATGTCCAGGGACTGGCACCACAATAAAACCATTATCCTGAAAGCATTCACACTTTGTATCCTCCAGCAGGAAACACAGATGCCTCTGTAGTCCCCTGGTATTTCTGTCACCCCTCACATTTCCCCTTCCACTTGGCAAAACCAGTTGGATAAAGACAAGGAACAGCATTATTAAATCCCAGAGGTCAAGGACTGACCATGCTGACCATGATTTCTCAGCAGATGCTCCTGATGGTCACCAGGAATACGTTTCCATGTACTGAAACCAGCTCACAAGCATTTAGGGGAAGAGGCAGAGTGAGAGCTCAAGTACTTCCTGAAGGCAGCTGCTACACCAGGAAACATAAGAAATTTGTGAGCAAAAGCACAGGGAAAAAATTCCATGAAGGCTGCAGCCTGGTGGAAACACACACTTGCCTTTCTCCAGCTAATAAATGCTGCAGTTTAAGGCAGCAAGAAAGATGGGGTAAGGGGAGGGGGGACATCCAAGACTCCTGTTTAGTTTTGGGGAGTTATTTTTTAATGGAGAGCCTCAGCAGCCCCAGGATTTGGTTTATTCCCCCTTCTGCAAAGGCTGGCATGAATTGATCCCTGCAGACTTGTATTCTTTTGGTCTCTAAAGGAAATGGCAGGGAGAAAAACAGTCAAAAAGGATAAAGCCAAGGAAAAAGCTGGGGCTGCCTGGAGCAAATAGCACACTAAAAGTAACAGTTTCACCACATGGAATATGGATTGAGGGGCTGACTGGCAGGAGAAGTGAGTTGTGATGCAGGAATCCAAGCACAATCTGTGCCTTTCCATTTCCACAACAACCCAGAGACTCCTAAGAAGCCCAGTGAACAGCACCAGGAATGCCCAGGAAGCCAACCTTGGCAAGGAGAAAAAAACTCAGGAGTTTATCCAGAAACCTTGGGAAAGGCAACTTGAAGTACAGCTCCAAGGCAAACATTTTTCTGCAGAGATGGAAAAGGATGTTCCACCCAACCAAATAAAGGGGGACAGCAGCACAGAGCTGACAACACAACCACGGGGGAGATGGGGCAGAACACTCCCAGCTCTCCAGCCTGGGCTTCAGAGCCTGCTGTGCTTTGACAGAGGAGCCCAAAGGCACCCGTGTGTGCAGGAGAGGGCATGGCAGCCATACCTGGATGCTGAAGCTCTGGGCCTGGATGAAGGGCAGGGTTATGCTCCTGTAATCCTCCCAGGTTTCTCGGATGAGGTGCACTTCCTGCCGGAGGTATTTCTGGATGTGTTTCTCCGTGGCAGGGTACACCACCGTAGCTTTGATCTCTAGGAACAAACACGGTGACTGAGTTACCACCCACGTTGCTGCCTTCAGTCCCTAACAAATCTGTTCTCCCTTCCAAAAAATGCCACGCTAAGACATTTTGAAGAGAGGGTGAGTGAAAATGGACATGGAAAGCAAACAAGTGCTTTAACCTCCTGCACTGCTGCTGCTTTTCTGGAGGAGGAAGAAGCCAATGGCACGGCCAGGGCCTGTCTTTCCAGTTCAGGTGCAGGAGTTTGCTGGCTGAGTTTTTCCACACTGGCTCCTTCACGCCTGTTAGCAATATCAGGGCAGAGGTGGGGCTCCCAGCACAGTGTTTATGTGCAGTCAACAACCAGGACAGAAACATCACCCTGGGGACAGAGACACATCTTCTTCATACTTAAATTCAAAGCTCACAGGACGCACCCAGCAACTTCATCCAGCCACAAACCCAGATGAAGTCCAAGGAACAGCTTCTTCCCAGAGCTCAGTCAGAGTGCTTGGCCTTGAGCCCCAAGTACAGGAGGCAAAGAAGTCAAGGGCACAGGGACAGATCCAGAGCAAGCAATGTGAGCTGACAGGTCAACGCAGCTCAGGATGAGCCAAGGGAAGAGGGCTGAGTGACCCTCTGCTCACAAAAAGCATTTCTTCATTTACACCCTGGCAAAAAGAAAACATTTTCTGTTTGCCTTAAGATTAGAACTTTGCTGCACAATTTCTGTGGCATTAAACAGGATGTAAGTGCTCACCTTGTCAACCTGGCAGCTGCGATGTCGGCAGCAGTAAATCCTACCCACAGGGCTCAAGCACACGGAAAACATCCGTCTTTGGCCAAGATTGGATGTGTGATACACAGCCTGCCACAGCTCCAAGGTGCTCCAAGGGCACAGGAGTGTCTTTGCCTTCCTAGCTGACACAGAGCTGCTACAAACTACAGTGCAGGAAGGAGAAAAGCCCCGTGAGCCTGGGTAAGCCCCGTGTGGCTCTGCCACAGAGAACCACGGGCTGCACACACACCAGGACACCAAAGTTGTGCTTCATGCTTTTAAGTATATATGCAGGCTAGCTAGACACTCAATAGAAACACCTATTTGTTCCCAGAGCCGGGATTTAGGATGGTTAGAGTATTTTTTAGTTTTCTACTTTCTGTTTTTTTAAGGTCAGCGCTGCACAATCTGAGAGACTCTGCCTTTTCATTCCATGCCAAACCCAGCTTAATGAAATCCACAGGAAAATGCTGGTAACATGAAATATGAAAATGCAAACCACAAGGGCAGTCTGGTCTGATTCCCACCATACACATGTTCAAACAAGGTTGTTTTCCAGGACTCAATTAGCACTTCTAGCGGGATGATGTAATACCAAAGAAAAAAAAAGACAAGGCTGTAGCTCTCCTCACTTAAAAAGATCAGCAAAGCACTAGGGAGAAAACAAAAAAGGCAAAAGATGAAATACCACAGCCAGCCTCAGGCTGAAACTTTCACGATTTGATTTTATGTCCCAAAAATAGAACAAGAACTGCAGCAGAAGCCCCTCAGTGCTGGGTGGTGATAACCACGGTGTGTGGGGGTGCAAGGGACCCTTAATGGCTTCCCTGGCACCTCCCCAATTTGGGGGTGGCTGCACACGGTGGGGAGAGAACTCAGGGTGCTTTAAATGAGAGATCATAGAACTCCTTCATGTGCAGCTGCAGCTGAGCAGATGTTTGGAAGAGAAGGCAGGGGAAAGGCTGTGGCTCACTTATGAATATTTCCCTTCTAAAGGTCTCATCAACCCCAAAATGCCCCAGCGATGCTAATTAGCATCAATCACTGCAGCCAGAGAGGCTGTTTGATACCTGCTCGGAGCTGACAGTCCTTAGGAGCAGCACACAGGATGCAAAGCCACAGCTTGGCTGCAGGAAACATCCACAGCGAGACCGGGCTCGCCCCAAAACCTTTCCAGCGCTGGCACACGGCCACGCTCCGGTTTCCAAGCGCGCTCCTGGCAGGCTCCGTGTGCACCGGAGCAGCACGTAGGCCGTGGGGCACCCAGAACCTGCCCTGGCCTGGGAATGGGGGTAGGGGAACTGCTGGACACGTGATGTGGGTTTGTGAGCTGGCTGAAGCAGCAGGGATTGTCTGTGCTCACATCTGAGTCACATCAGGCAGCCCGTTCCCGAACGCCGGCCCGCGGCCACCACGGAGCATCTGTGGTTTGTTCTGGAAGGCAGGACTGCCTGTTAACTAACTGCAGGTTATAAAAAAAATCAGGAGGTTTAATTGAAGGAGCCTGGATGAGCAGGAGGAAGAGAACAACTGCCCAGGCTGGTCACTCTATGGGCATTTAAGGGGAAACACCACAGTGCTGGGAAACTGCCCAGGAGAAAAAGAGGCTCAGATTGACCAGGCACACTTCTCCCCTCTCCTGCTAAAAACAAGAGAGGAAAGCACAACCCAAGACAAAAGGAAAATCAGAACACCATTTGGGGAACTTAAGGGAAAAAGGGCTGGGGACAGCTGTTGTCAGGAGAGGATGCAGTATGAGCAGAGGGAGCTCATGCAGGTAGGAAAGGGCACACTGAGCTCACTAATGATGCCTCATCCCCTCCTGTGCCACACTCCCCAAGCTCTGCCAAAATCCTCCTCCCGCTCAGCACATCAGTGAGAAGAGGCTCACACTCTCTTCTCCCACCCCACTGCAGCATTAACACCGACTGCCAGCCTGTTTCAGACAGATTTCACCCTGCCACAGAGCCAGTGGAAGCACACGGGGCAGGCACAACCTGTTTTTCCTTTTAGGCAGGGATGCTTTTTCTTCTCTTTGCTAGCAGGAAGCAGAGCTTTCACTCATAAGCTCCCTAATCAACCTGACCATCAGGTGCAGGAAGGTGCCAAGGCCATGGAACAACAGGCAGGTCAACATTTGCAGTCTTTCAGGTTTTCTTTTCCTCTACAAGCCTTGTTCTCGCTGCACCCAGTTCTGAGATGTCTTCCCACCACCAGACACAAAGACAGAGCCTTGGATGCAGCCCTAAGTGAGTAAATAATGCCCTAAGTAAATACATAACACACAAGCTCCTCCACTGCATGAAGAGTCTCTTTGCTGTTATGATCACAACTTGCACAAGGGTCACACGGGAACACTCGATTCCAACCCAGCCCCAGCCAGGTATGCCCATGGCTTTGTCCCAAACAGCTGGGGCACTCTTTAGTGAATGAACTAAAGCTGCAAAGGATAAAGCCTGCAAGAGCTCACAATTTCCAAGGCCAGCACATGCCAGGGCAAGCCAAGCATGCTGAAAGGGACTCAGCAAAGGCTGCTCATCCCCTGTGGCTCATGGCCAGGAGGACTCAGGGGCTCAGTGGATTTTAGCTGCAACAGGCACTGCAAAGAGGAAAGCTGCAGTTTCCCCCCCTGCAAAACACAGAGCAAAGCACAATGACACCACCACCCTCCAAACCACCCCACACACTCCCAACAGCTTCAGGCTCAAGCTTTTTATTTAAGTGTAAATGCAAGAAGTTTCCTTGGCTGGGCAAACCCCAGAGGCAGCCAAAGCATGGAAATGCAGGGAGAAGAACCAGCCTTCCCACTGCAGCTCCTGCAAGTTTCTCCAGCTCCTCACTGCCTGAAACCAGACTCTTTTTAGGACGTGGATTGCTTCCTGCATGACTGAAAACTTTCCTTCCACACTCTCCCATTTTTCCCACAATTTCTCCACCCCATGTTGGAGCAGTAGAGCCAGAGCTTCTCCCGTTGTGCTTGTTTTAAGATGTTTTTAATAAGCTTCAGCCTGAAGCCAGGGAGCAAAGACTCCTCAGAGGACTGATAAGAGCCCTTAAATCATACCAGCACAGCTTTGGAGAAACACAGTCCTGCAGCAGGCAGGCACAGAGGCTGCTTTTTGCCACAAACATCCAGCTCTCCTTGGTAAATGGGTGTGAGGAACTAGATATCATCAGGGAATGTGTACATTGAACCATCCTGCTTCTGTAATCCAGCCTTTGGCAGCAGGCAAATGTTTCTCTTTCTGTGAAATCAGCCCTTGCTCTCCCTGCAGGGGAAAGCCAAGGCTGGGGAGTTCCTCACACATCTAGGGTTAAGCTGCCTCTTAAATCAAGGCAACATCCAGAAAGTGGCCTTAGAATAAGTTGCACATGCCTGCCTTTGGTAGCAGCAGTCACATCAGCTCTGGCACACTACTCCACACAAATTCACAGAGTCCCCTCTCCTCACTCCAGGGGTTTGGGTTGCCCTTCAGACAAATTCTGACCATTACTGGCTTGTCTGCAAATGTTATTCCCATTTCAGCCTTGACATGTGCAGTAAAATCAATGAGATGAGCAAGACTCATCTGGTGCTGCCTTCACACTGGTGTGCTCCCAGGCCTACAAATCTCATCAGAGTGAAATTCATCTTCCCTGAGCGAATTCCCTGAGGTCAGAGGGGAGTCATTTGTTCAGGTAACATGCTTTGGCCTCCCTTTCCCTTTTGTTTGGCCTCCCTTTCCCTTTCGTTTGGCCTCCCTTTCCCTGTGCCACAAACAAATCCTCATTGCATGGAGCCTGTGCTGGTTTGACTGTGCAGAGGAAGGACTCTCTTCAACAGGAGGTGGGGAAAGAGTGAAGGAAGTTTCCACTTGCAGCTGAATGAAGAGCCCCAGGCAGGTGGGACAGAGGCAGCATTGAGAAACACTCTGAGGCAGCTCCTCACAGCCTCAGCACCAGTCACACCCTGCCCTCGAGACCACTTCCAGAGCCTCCAGGTCTATCCTATCTCAAAATGCAGGGACTGAGTGTGGCAGGGCTCAGCTGTGAAATCCCCCAGGTGAATTCCTTCCTCACACAACCCCCCAGCACAGGACTGTCCCATGAAACTGCTCAATGCCAAAGTCTGGCCTTTTCTACAAAAGATTTCACTGTATCTTGTACTCAAGTATAAACCTGCAAGGACCAGGAGATAAAACCCATAACTCTAACCTGGCAACCAAGGAGCTGACAGACCCTGGGCAAGGGCTCCCTGGGTCTCCACATCCCCACTCAGCATCCCAGGTCAGTCAAATCTTGACTGCAGGGTTTTTTACAGGCAATTCCTCCTGTTTAGGTTTTGAAGCCACATTCCACATGTCAGCTACGGTGACTCAGCTCCAAAGGGTAATTTCCTTCCCCTCCTGACACTCAGGGCTGTTTCCCCAGTGCCAGCCCAGCTGCCCACCAGCAGCTCATGCAATGTGCCCACCAAACAGCTATTTGCTGCTAATTGCTTCAAAAGAAGCAGCCTTGCTCTCCACTCCAACTCAGGGAGCCTGGACAGCAGCTCCAGGGTCCACAGCCCCCTCCTGATCTCCTGCTTTGGGTTGCTCAGCATCCAGAGTGAGTTGAGGGGTGGGAAGCAAAGATGCACCACTGGATAATATCTTTGCAAAAAATTACCTTTTAAAAACTGATTGAAAAGTCATTAAAAAGAAAGTTAGGCAGAAGAAACCCAGAGGCTTAGTCCCCATTCAAACATGCAGGAGAGGTTTTGCACCTGGCATAAGCCTTAAACAAACCATGGAATTCTGTTATCAGAGCAGTGTGGAGTTACAGAGCGCTGCACAAAGTGCTGCAAGGAAGGCAAAGGCCAGCCCAGCTGGCAGGGCTGAGCTGCAGGCAGCCCAGGGGATTTCAGTCTTGCAATGCCACCTCGTGGGAATCACTGCAACTCCTGCTGGGCTAGAACACAGCAGGCAGCCAAGCAGGAGCTTTCCAGCCAAGAAAGAGGAGCTTTAACCTCTGGTGTTATGGTGTTTTCCTCAGACTGAAACTCACTGTAACAACAAAATCTTTAATTTTGAGTCCTTCACAGGAGGAAAGGAGTTTTGCACAACTCAAGCTGACAAATCCAGACAGTGCTCCTTCCTACACCATGGGAACAGAGCTAAAACAAAAGTATTTTTGGGAAGGTACATCAAACATCCTGAAGATTTAACTTGCAACAACAACTCCCAGTTTAACCCTGAGACAACACATTAATTAAGGCACACTGATTAATTTTGACTTTTAAACCTGTTTGGTTGTTATTGTGTTTATGAAAGCATTGACATGGAATTTATCACTGCATTTCTGGAATTTAAATATATACCAGCATTCACATGGAATCACTTGTGGGTGATGATTCTGCTCTGCTCAGGTGAAACCCCACCTGCAGAGCTGCCTCCAGCTCAGGGGTCCTCAGCACAGAGAGAACATGGAGCCACTGGAGCAAGTCCAGAGGAGGCCATGGAGATGCTCTGAGAATTGGAGGAGCTCTGCTCTGGAGGCAGGCTGGGAGAGCTTGGGGGGTTCAGCCTAGAGAGGAAAAGGTTCTGGGGAGACCTTAGAGCCCCTGGCAGGGCCTAAAGGGGTTCCAGGAGAGCTGGAGAGGGTCTTGGGACAAAGGCCTGGAGGGACAGGACACAGGGAATGGCTTCCCACTGCCAAAGGATAGGGATGGATGGGATTTTGGGAAGGAACTGTTCCCTGTGAGGGTGGGCAGGCCCTGGCACAGGGTGCCCAGAGCAGCTGTGGCTGCCCCTGGATCCCTGGCAGTGCCCAAGGCCAGGTTGGATGGGGCTGGGAGCACCCTGGGACAGTGGAAGATGTTCCTGCCCATGGCAGAGGGTGGGAACAAGACAAGCTTTAAGGTCCCTTCCAACCCAAAACAGTCTGTGATTCTGTGATTAAACTGAAGTGCCCAAAGACCAGCCCTGCTTTCCAGTGGCAGCCAGAAAGGTACCAGCACCTTCCTACTGGGACCAGAGTCCCCTCTGCAGCTCCCCAACCTGCCCATCTGTCCTTGTCATACTTGGTTATCAAATTAGTTTTATAACACAGAAGTGTGTGACATCAGGGTTATGGAGCTCATCTGCCTCAGCACTTGAGCTTACCAGCACTTAAATCTTCTCCCAATACAATCTGCCTGTCCTTCCCAGGTGATAAAAAAGCCCATGAGCCACCCTGGGATGAGAAGCAGGTACATGTGCCCTGCAGACTGTTTGAAGAGGAACATTTTGGAAGGAGACAACTCTTCCCCAAGTAAGAGCACTGACAATCACCCACAGAGAGCCCTCACATCCCTGAGCCTTTCTGCACCTTCATGTCCAAGGTCATCCAAGCAATGGCCATTCAGTGCCTCATCAGCTGAGCCAGGTGTCCATGGCATGGGGAAAAGGGGATGAAACAGGGCAGCATTCAAAGCCTCAGGATAAGGGATTGCCTGCAGTGTGACAACAACACACTGACCTGGGCCAGGTGTGCTGCTGTCACCAAACCACAGCCAGGCCCAGCAGCGGCACCTGCCCATCCCACTGCATGCTCCCCTCTGGAAGGGGCAGGAACCACATCCCAGTGTCCCAGCCACCCTCCCAAGGTCCCTGAGCAGGGCTGAGGGCACTCACCACTCAGCTCTGGGGGAGGGCTCAGGTAGAACGTGCAGTAAATGTCATTGTGCATCTGCAGCTCCGCGTTCATGGGCTTCTTCAGCAGGTCTGGGATCTTCTCCTCCTGGAAAGGAGTCTTTTCCAGGATGACTACAGCATCTGTGCCCTCTCCAGAGAGGCCAACCCTCTGGAATATGAATGGATAAAGTCATCAGCGAACACCAATCCAGCACTGGGGGGACAGTCTGAGGTCAGGGGTCATGGCAGACACCTTGTAGCCCCCCAGTCCTCATGCCCAAACCCCCCTGCAGGCCAGACATCCATCCAAAAATAAACAGCAGGTTTGCCAGGAAGCACAGCAGGAATTTGCTCCCCACCAGGGAACAAACCAGGTGGTTTTTGGGGGAGCAGGGGATGTGGGCAATGACTCAGCCCAGCTGCACGTCCCCGGATGCTCCCAGGTTTCCTGCTGACCCACAGCACCGATTTCATCTCTGACACTTCCCAGGAAGAGGGCAGAGGCAGGTGTGGGGATTTGCATCAGTCAGGGAGCAAGTTCTGGGGCAGAGGGCACTTACTGCTGCCCTGCTCCAAGGAATAGGAGCTCCCCAGCCCCCAATCCAGTGGCCTCAGAGTGCTGATTTTGGGAGGTGCAGGGTGTGGAAAAACCCCCAGCATCACTCCTACCTGTACAAGAACTACCCGGGAGAGCAATGGGGCTCACAACCCTTGCTTGAGAAGTAAGATGGGTATTAATGCCCTTACAAACAATTTGATGGGTGTTAATGTCTTTGAAATGGGTCTTAAGTCTCTGTTGATCTGGACAGTCTGGCTCCTGAAAGAGACAAGGGTCTGCAGAAGCCTAAACTTCTGAACTTTGGGGTAAAATGACAGGTTTTTGGGGGATATGGGGTAGGTGGTTTGGGAAGGCTGTACCTTCCCAGTACCTCAGCCAGTGGGGAAAGGCAGAGGGCACCGTGTGGCCGGGAGCTGGGATAAAAGGGAAGCGTTGGGCAGAGCAGGAGGTCTGTGCCCAGTTCAGTTACTGCAGCATCCCACCACCTCGAGACCAAAGAGGCAGCCTGGAACTTCGCTATCCTCATCCTCTGCTTGCATGCACATCTTCAGGAGACAGGAGCCAAGGCACCTGCATGGTTTCCTCGCCATGGACAGACAATCACAGGAGTTTTTACAAACTTTCCTATGACGACTGTACTATTTACAGTCCCAGAGTCGGCATGCTGCTTGCAACCCAGTGCCACTTTACCCACCAAGCACGAACAGCATGCTTGAACCCAAAAGCACCAAATTATAACAGCAAGAAAGAGGGTTGCAATAAGGTCTCCAGCCGCCTTCTTTGGCCGCCAGCTTAGCCTGGTTTTTTGGGTTGGCGGCTGGAAAAGCGGGCCGGGACCAGGAGGGCCCGGGATGACCGGGGGCTGGCGACACC
>WEIU01003916.1:644578-661511 GCA_013389925.1 Aegithalos caudatus
CTGTTGCCATAGCGACGGGGGCCGCCATAATGGGGGGGTCCCATGGCCGCCGGCCTGAGGGGACGGAGCGGCCTGAGGGGAGCGAAGGAGATCGGGGGTGAGCCGGGGGGCCGGGAAACCTCTGGAGGCGGCGGGCGGCCCGGCTGGGACTCGCCCCGCCGCGCCAAAGCCTTCTATAAAAGCTCGTTTTTATTGATGGTTCCCCCTAGGAAAGGAGCCTCGGTGTCCCCCCCGCCGGCTGAATCCCCGTGTTGTTGCTTTTCCCGCAGGTTTAGCGAGGAGGGCACAACGGAGAGGACAGGTAAGGACTCGAGCAACCCCGCAGGTGTGATCCCCCCCTCCCCGCTTCCCTTTCCAGAGTCAGTCCTGGAAAGCCAGCATGCTTCTGTGGGAGTCCGTGGGATACAGAGCTCAGCCAGGCTTTGCTGTGTCACTCCCTCTCCTTGCTCATGGAGCCATTGGGAAGCACGTGGAGAATCACGGCGTTGAATAAAAGCCTCTGGTGTGTTTTGATTTACATCCAAGGAGGCCGAATCCCGTGGTTTTGTAGCTTGGACGGGAGCAGGGCTTGTCCTCGGGCCCATTGTCCCTGGAGCCTCTGTGTTTCTAGGATGGTTTTGATCCAGCTCCAATGTACCTTCCACATGGAGGGATAGGCTTGGGAATTGGCCAGGGACAGCTCAACTTTCAGCTGAGATATAGTGGCTTTTAAACTATCTTATCCCAATACCTCAACGTCGCTGAACTGAAAAAGAAGCTGGGAATTACATCCTTGCTGGTGGCAGTGCTCAGCACTCAGAGAAGCTAAAAATAATGGATGAGCAGTATGTTTGTACTTGTTTCTTTCTGGAATTTGTGGGGGCTCTTCTGGAGGAGCCCATCTTCCAGCACGTAGCTGGATCACTTGGCTTCAATTTTAAACATCCTGGTATAGCTTTAGTTGTGTGTGGTGTGCTGAGCATGGAGATGGTGTCAGCAGCAACTTCTCCATGACCTGGGGGAGAAAATGTTCCCTTAATTCCCCATTTTGGTTCTGCAGGTTGGGCTCTGGTGTTGACTGTGTTGTGGTTGTGTTTTGCAGAGCTGCAGAGAGGTTTTTGTAAATACACACCCTGTGTGAACCTCGGCCTTCGTTTGACACACGTGGTGTTCAGGTGTTTGCTTTTACCTGGGATACACCTTCATATTTCCAACATTTCTGCAGCTGGATGTGTCTGTGTCACACAGGGAGTTGCTGTGGTTGGGTTTATCCAGTTTTGGTGACTTGGGCACAGTTTAAAGCTGAAGTCTGGAAGGTTTTGGGATAACTTACGGGATTTCTGTGGTGTGGAGACAATAAGAGAATGCAGCAATCCCACACAGGGAGTCTCTTAGTATCCTTGATAAAAGTTGTGGGAAAAAGGCTGGGATGGAGGAACAGGAGAACTGAGCCAGGAATCTGTGGAGTGTTGTGTTTACAGTCTTCAACTCCCTGTAGTCTAAATAGCTGGAAAGTTCCCAATGTCTGAAGAAGGCTGGAGAGACACTATTTATCACTTTTTATCTTGTAAGTGCCTGTGGCTCCCTCTCCTCCATGGCACCTGTGTTCCCAGGAGGAGCCTGCACTACCTGGTATTTTTTTTTTCCCATGGCAGTGTCATGCTCTGAGGCAATTCCATTTAATTTTGGCTACCTCAGCTGTGCCAGCACAATCCATCCCCCTGGGGAGCAGAGCTTCTCCCCAGGACTAAAAACCAGAGGTTTCTATTTCTTGGCTGAATCCCCATGAATTCTTTTTAAGACCAGTAATAACTTTTTTGGAACTGGGCTGTATTTATAATGGGGTTTTTGTTCCTTTATGGCTCTCTGCAATAAATAATAGACCTGAAGGTTGAAGGTCATTATATGAGAAAACCTTACAAGGTGATTATTATTCCAAAAGGTGCTTTATCCTAAGTTTAAAATTACTTTTGAAATGTCATTTAGAGGCACTTAAAATTGATTTGATGGCTCCATTCCTGCTGTTAATAGCATGGGAATGTGCAGGGTGAGCGAGCTGGGAGCAGTGCTGAGGCAGGTGGAAGCAAACAGGGGAGCTCCTAGGTGGGAGTTTACAAACAGCCTTGATAGTCAAGGCTCAGCTGATGATTCACAATGCAAAGATACTATAAAGTTAAATTATATCCACTTTAGATAGTGAGGAAGAATTTACCTTTGGCTGTAGCTCTGCTGCTGCAGGGGGGCCAAGGGCAGACACAGCACAGGAGGAGTTCAAACTTCCCTCTGAAACACTCCAGTTATCTATTGTTAGTCCCTAGCTCATCTAAAGCATCTTTGCACCACTAAATAAAATCTAGCTGGCTTTGTGGAAGCAGCCTGTCCTTCCAGAAAAATCAGCTAATCCAAAAGGAGACATGGGAGCCTCCTGGGAAGGAAAGAGAGGGGCTTTTCCCTCCTTTATCCTGTCTCTGCTTGGCTGCATTCACTCAGCAGGGATTTGATGGTGAATCTGACACATCTGATAGATCCTGTGTCCAGCAGATCCTGCTGTCTTCCTGAGGGGCCCTGCTTTGGTCTTTGGAGATTTAACCCCCCAAAATAGTTCCCCATGAGCCTTACAGGTTGCAGGTGTTCAGGGCTGGTGAGGCTGCAGAGATCCATTGTCAGAACAGTACTGAAGTGCTTCTGGGCTTAGTGTGGGTTGGAAAAATACAGGGTACAATGTTCACAAGACTGTGTGATGGAGGAGCCCTGCCTGGCATGCACAGAGGAGGGAAAATCAGGAGATTCCTCACTTGCTAAAGGCCTTTTGACACTTTTATCTAAAATCTGGGCCCTCCAGTAAGGCCCAGTAAGATAAAAAGGTGATTATTTGAAGTGATGAGCAGCACATGTTCAGTAATGTTTCAGGAGGTAGGTGGTGAAAAACAGCTCTCTGAGTGTTCTGTTGTTATTAGAATGATTTATTATTGAGCAAGCTGGTGTGGCGGCAAGTGTCCCTGCCCATGGCAGGGAGGTGGAACGACACGAGCTTTAAGGTTTTGTCCAACCCAAACCTTTCCAATAATGCCATTGTATAAAGTTTTCCCAAGGGGTCAGGAGGTAAAGGCTGCACACACGGTGTGTGTGAGCGTGTGACAGTGTCACTCTGCCCTGTGCCACCATCCAGCACTGAGAGGTGGTGGTTTCCTAGAAGACTGGCTGGTTTCTCACGTGGTTGTGCCAACACTTGCAGCACAGCCGAGGTGCCCTGCCTGGAGAGACCTGTCCATTGTGTCCATGCAATCACAACATTTCATCTCTAGAACAAACCCTCACATCTCCCTGAGATGGAAAAAACTGCAAAAACTCCCAGCAGCTCTTCCTCAGCATTTCCTCTGGCCAAAAGCCCTTGTCCACCAGAGTTTTTGCTGGATTCTTCATTTCAATTGGCAAGGAAAAAGCAGAGGAGGGCGAAGAGCTGCGTTCATTTTCATTCCCTTTTCACAGACTTATTTGGGAGAAGCGGAGTGGGAGAGGACTGTGTGCTGGCAGAGCTTTTGTGTTTTATGTCATGGGCTGTTGGAAGAGTTCTCAAACTGCACTTCCTTTCCGTGGGCTTTAAGGTCATTTCCCAGTGCTTGCAGACGCATGGCGGGCTGGGAAACCCTTCTCTCATCAGCAGGGAATGAAATGCTTGCCCTGGCTTTTTGGAGCCAACAAAAATCTCTTTGTCTTCTCTTCCCTCCCACCGTTTCCCAAGCAGCAAGTTTGCTACAGACCTTGTTGGGAAAAGGGGGTAGAGCTGCTCCAAGATGCAGGCTCTCTGGGAAAATGAGTGGCTGAGGTGAAACCAAGGGTCTGGCAAACTGTGTTTTGCTGAGGCAATCACACCTGGGCAAAACAGCCAAGGATTTTATGGTAAAAGAGGTTAAAGAAGTGGATGAGACTGTGGAGCAAAGTTCAGAGACAAAAACATGCAATTCTCAGCCCAGAGGTGATCTTGGAATGATAACAAAGCTGGGAATTAGCCACCTGTGCAAAGCTGCTTCTGTAAAACCTTGTCCAGGTGGTGTTGTCCATGTGCAGTGACTTCGCTTGTGGTGATTTGTGTACTGCAGAAACTGGATGGCTTCTACGGTGAGCCTGGGCAAGGAAACATTATTGGAAGATGGAATGCCACCTGCAAAAAAGCCCAGGTAAATTTAATTTTACTCCAGTGAGTTTATTCTAACCAGAGCCTTTTCCTCTGCCTGGCATTGTTCTTTAAGGATTGTGACCCCGGTGACCGCAGCGGTTTCGCTTCCTGATCCAGGAACCATGTGCTGGCTTCTGGCCATGCCCTGGCCTTTCCTGCTGCTTGCAACAAACGCCTTCACACCCAGAATGTGCTTTTTTTGGGGTTTTAACCCTCAGCCAGGGGATAGGGTTGCACTCAAAGCTGTGTTTTACTATTCTGTCTCCATGGTTCTATCCACTTGCAGCGTCAGGTCAGACATGGTGGTTGTGCTTCTTTGCTTGAGCTGGATACTCAAATTAGTGTGATTGAACTGCATGTAAAAGCTAAATAATTCACTCAGAGGCTCCCTGTGCTTAGAAATAGGTGGTCTTAGAGTTCTGTGAGTGGGGACCTGACTGGTGGACAGTTCTGTCAGAGGCTGAGACTGTGGCTGCTGCAGGCTCAAAAGTTCTTGTGAACAAGTAGTTAACTCATCTGGGGAGTTGTTTCCCACTAATTTGATTTATTTGCAAGTTCTGGAGGGCTGCAGGATAGTTCTGTGTGTTCTTGAGGTTGATCAGTGACCCTGGAATGTGCAGAAAAGACACTGGGAGGTGATTTTTTCCTTGTTCAGGATATCAAGGTAGAAACAAGTGCATTTATCAGCAGGGATAGAATGCTCCTTTCAGGCATGCAGGACATTAAGACTTGGATATTTGTTATTATTTTAGATTTCAGTCCCTGTATTTCCAACAGTGTTTTTATACTAGCTCATTAGCATGAATACTGATTTATTTCTCACACAAGCCTTGCAGTCCTCAAATTAAACCCTGTTTATCAGCAGTAACAGTGAAGCTCTCCTCGAGGAAAGGGTTAACAAGTCTGTTTTCATAGGCAGGAGCTGAGGGAAGGCACAGCTCCATCTGTGTGGTGTTGGTTTCCTCTCCCCTTCTCCCTAAATATCACGTGTTTGCTGATAAAGCCCATTTCTTCCATACAAGCTGCTTCCCTGGGCTGCTGCTCCAATCTTGGGAAGCTGCAGCAGGGCCTAACTGCAGAAAGCAGCTGGACACCAGGCAAGGCAAGGCAAGAAGCAGCACATATGCTCAATAAATGATAAAGGTCACACTTAAAAGCACTGCAGGTGTAAAGCCAGGAAAACAGGGAGGAGGAATAAGGAGAATATAGCCCTGCAGCCCTTTCATGTGACTCAGTATTATCTGGGATATTCCAAAAGATTGGCCTGGAACATCCTGCTGAAATTGCAGGCATCACAGGGAAGGGATTGCTGGTAGAGCTGAGGGGGTTCCTCAACAAACTGGGGCTGGGCCCCTCCAGGGCAGAGCTAGGAGGAAGCCTTCCCTTGCTTTTCTCTGTGCTTTGGGATAAATGGAGCTGTTGTCTCCAGGCCCCTGTTCTGCACCTTGTTTAAACCAGGTTGCATTTCTGACCTGCATGGGATCTGACACACTTTTTGTCTCGGGATGTAGAGCATGTGTGTGTCATTCTGTAGTGCTCACTGCACCTTCCCCATACTCTCCAGCCTTCCAGGTAATTTTTATTAATAGACTTCCCTTATTCCAGATTTTTAGTGGATTAGCTTTGCTGCAGAAGCACCCCAGGGCATCATTGACTTCCCCAGTAACCGTCCTGGTAACAGATTTGATTCCCAAAACCGTTGTAATTACAGACCTTGTCTTGGGAGCATTTGTGCTGCTGATCCATGCAGCTGCCTGCTGTCTTCTAAGGATACCAAGCTGCTCCTCTCATGCTCTGTTTATCAGAAAGCCCCAATGGATATTTGATTCAAAATTTAGGCACAGGGTACCTCCATCTCCCTCAGTTTGCATGTGCCACCAGCCCAGACACTCTCCCACTCCTGGTGGTACCAGCTGTGCTCCTTTCTCCTTCTGCAGGAAGTTGTTGCCAAGCCTCAAAACCAAGAAGCCTCGGGAACTTGTTTTGGTGATTGGGACAGGAATTAGTGCTGCAGTTGCACCCCAGGTCCCAGCACTGAAGTCCTGGAAGGGGCTGATTCAGGCCCTTCTGGATGCTGCTATTGACTTTGATCTCCTGGAAGATGAAGAGAGCAAACGGTTCCAGAAGTGTCTTCATGAAGACAAGAACCTGGTTCATGTTGCCCACGACCTTATTCAGAAGCTGTCTCCGGTCAGTGTGCTTGTACCTGCCCTGAGTGTAGGATTTGGCTTTTGGAAATGCCAGGTTTGGTTCTCCAGCAGTGGTGCCCCCACCCCAACAAGTGCTCTATGTACAAGGAACCCCAGTGCAGTTACTGTGCCAGGTGCCTGAGGGATAACCCTGCTGCAGATGTGGGGTTTGGGCATTTCACCTGGGCCAAGATGATGAGAGGGATGGAGCACCTTCCTGTGAGGGAAGGCTGAGAGAACTGGGATTGCTGAACCTGGACAAGAAGGCTTCAGGGGTGACCTAATTGTGTCCTTCCAGTACCTGAAGGGAGCTGACAAGAAAGATGAAAAGAGACTGTGAACAAGGGCCTGGAGTGACAGGACAAGGGGGAATGGCTTCCCACTGCCAGAGGGCAGGGTTAGATGGGATATTGGGAAGAAATACTTCCTTGTGAGGGTGATGAGATTGTCCAGAGAAGCTGTGGCTGTCCCATACCTGGGAGTGTTCCAGGCCAGGCTGGAGAGGCTTGGAGCAACCTGGGATAGTGAAAGGTGTCCCTGCCCATTGCACAGAGTGGGCTTTAAGGTCCTTCCCAACCCAAACCAGTGTGGGATTCTGTGATCCTATGACTATGCTGAAGGAGAGCACCCACACTGGTGCAGCCAGGGCTCTGTGTTTGCCCTGCAAGGAGCCAGAGCTTTGCAGGCTGTTGGGGAACGTGGGTAGTTGTTCATGGAGTCATTTGGGATGAGGTGTTAAGGGGCTGGGCTCTGATCTCCATCTCTCTCCCCTCCTCAGCGCACAAGCAACGTCCGCTCAACCTTTTTCAAGGACTGTTTATATGAGGTGTTTGATGACCTGGAATCCAAAATGGAAGATTCTGGGAAGCAGCTGCTTCAGTCTGTGCTGCACTTGATGGAAAATGGGGCCCTTGTGTTAACCACAAACTTTGATAACCTGCTGGAGCTGTATGCAGCACACCAGGGGAAGCACCTTGAGTCTCTTGACCTGACTGATGAAAAGAAGGTAAAGGATGATTACTTCTTTTGTCAGGGACTGTGGGGTGCAGGATATGGTCTCATGCTGCTTGAGGACATTGTACTGATTGTAGTGGTTTAACTGGTGGCAGACAAGCTCCAGGCAGAGGCTCTGACTGTCCAGGGCAGCAAGCAGAGGAATGAGGGAACACTGCTTTCTGGAACACTGGTTTGCTGGCTGCCATCCAGTGCTCAGGAGGAGTCCTTAAGCCTGCTGTTCCTTTGATCTCTGTCCTTGAAACTTCTGGCTTGGCCTTGCTTCCACATAAGGCTCGGGTTGATGTTTCTAACCAATATGGGAAACTCCACACAAGATGCAAAGCTGATCTCTTTATAAGGTGCTGCCAAGTGCTTTTTTTGTGGTGGGCGTTCAGAGGCTCCCCTCTTGTCCCGTGTCCTCCTCCTGCAATGGCTGGAATGGCTTCTCCTGCTGCACTCTCAGAGCTACTCTGTTCATGCAAACATCCCTCCTCCTGCCCCAGTCAGGCTGTGAAACCCTGAGCTCTTTGCACCTGCCCACCTCATCTCTCCATCGTGGGATTTACTGGTGGGGAGCATCTCATCCTTCTGTTTGTGTGTTAAACACCCCCAATGTGTGTGTCCTGTGCAGTCCTTGCTCTCTTTTCATTCTCTTTTCTGTGCTTCACGTTTCCTGTGTGACCTCTTAATCTACATGGCTGGAAGTACTTAAAGTGTTACAAATAAGCATTCTAATTATTGCAAGCTTAAACGAGCTGAGGTCTGCAGGAGTAAACCGAGAGCCTCGGAAGCAGCTGTCTGAAATGGAGGTCAGCTCAGCTGGTGACTCCCTCAGAGCCAGGAGGGGCCACAAAATAAAACTTGGTAGGCTTGAGAAACATGCTACCATAGGATTTGTAGTTTTTTCCCCTTTTTCTGGTCAATCTGGCATTTTGATTCAGTCTTCTCATCGCATTCACCAGTCAGCCAAAGGGTTGACCCAAACAAGCGCCACAGGCTGTGGCTGCAGGGCGTGGTGTAGAGTGTGGGCCTGATATTTCTGAGTCTGAAAGGTTTTCAGTCTGTCAGTGGCTGATTTTCTTCCCAGGGGATGATTTCTTGGGAGAATTTTCTTTCAAGGACAATTTCTGTAAATAACTATTTTTTTCCTCATAATATTTCTAAGTAAACAATATTTTTCTCGTAACAACTTCTCCAGTAGTGTAATGGCTAGCATTGCTGCCTTCTAAACTGTTGACCCAGGTTCAATTCCCATATTGTTTACTTAGACACAGTCAAACAATACCATAGGAGAAGTTGTTATGAGAAAAATATTGTTTACTTAGAAATATTATGAGGAAAAAAATAGTTATTTACAGAAATTGTCCTTGAAAGAAAATTCTCCCAAGAAATCAGCCACTGAGAGGTTGAAAACCTTTCAGACTCAGAAATACCGGGCCCACAGTAGAGGCTGATGGAGGAGAGATGAGGAGGAAGCAGCCTCTTTGGAGTGTTCCCCTTAGCAGTCCTGTGGTGGCCAATGTGACACAGTCAGCGACGTTTTCCTCGTGCAGGTGCTGGAGTGGGCACAGGAGAAGAGGAAGCTCAGTGTCCTGCACATCCACGGCGTGTACACCAACCCCAGCGGCATCGTGCTGCACCCGGCCGGCTACCAGAACGTGCTGCGCAACACCGAGGTCATGGTGAGCCCCGCTGGGCCTGCTGCTGCTCCTGCCTGGGTCAGACTGGCACAGGCTGAGCTGCACAGAGGGTGGGGGAGAACTCATTGGGTGTGCAAAATAGGAGGGGTGAGCTCCCTACCCTGCTGAGGTGCTGGAACACTTCCCACACTCGAAGGATGGCTTTGCTGCAGAGCCTCCCCAGGGATAGGGCAGGTGCCATCTCTGGTGAGGATGAAGGTCCTTCCCACACTTGCTGAAGGATGGCTTTGCTGCAGAGCCTCCCCAGGGATAGGGCAGGTGCCATCTCTGGTGAGGATGAAGGTCCTTCCCACACTTGCTGAAGGATGGCTTTGCTGCAGAGCCTCCCCAGGGATAGGGCAGGTGCCATCTCTGGTGAGGATGAAGGTCCTTCCCACACTTGCTGAAGGATGGCTTTGCTGCAGAGCCTCCCCAGGGATAGGGCAGGTGCCATCTCTTGTGAGGATGAAGGTCCTTCCCACACTTGAAGGATGGCTTTGCTGCAGAGCCTCCCCAAGGATAGGGCAGGTGCTGTCTCTTGTGAGGATGAAGCTCACCTTTGACCAAGAACATCTTTCCCTTTCTTAAAGCGAGAGATTCAGAAGCTGTATGAAAATAAGTCCTTCCTCTTCTTGGGCTGTGGTTGGACAGTTGATGACACCACGTTTCAGGCCCTGTTTTTAGAGGCTGTCAAGCACAAGTCAGACCTGGAGCACTTCATGCTGGTGCGGAGGGGGGACGTGGATGAGTTCAAGAAGCTCCGTGAGAACATGCTGGACAAAGGGATCAAAGTGATTTCCTACGGGGACGAGTACGCTGACCTGCCCGAGTACTTCGAGCGGCTGACGAGCGAGATCGCCATGCGGGGCCGCACAGGTACGGGGCTGGGGGACCCCTGGATGTCTCCAGGCAGAGTAGTCAGGGTTAGTTAGTAGCCCTGTTCTCCATAGATAGAGATTCCTGAAGCCTTTTTTTATAAAAAAGCAAACGTGTCTCTTAGTGGAGCTGGATTTGCGGGTTACTTTTCTGAAGTCGCTGTGTTTTAACAGTTTAAACAGCTGCGCTGCCTCCCACGCCTGCAAACTTTGTTTTTCACGTGCAGCTGTTTGTTCCCTTTTTAGTGAAAGGGTATTTAGTCTCACTGACCCTCGTGCTACTTTGATACAATGCTTTTATACACTAATAAATCATAAAAAGGGGGGAAAGTGGGTTCACTGGCCAGAGCCGTGCTGGCAGGTATTCTGAGGGTTAACCCAGCCAGGAAAGCCTGTGTGAAAACACCACATGGGCAGCTGGCTCTGCACCTGACACTGGTCTCTGCTCTGCCCCAGGTGTGCCCAAGGAGGGGCAGCAGCTCAATGGCTCTGCAGCTGCCCACGCTGAGGTAAAAGGTAAGGAAAGCTCTCTGGAGCTGAGGCTTTACCCTGTGTTGCTCCCTGGAGTCCCAGGCAGGTTTCTCAGCCTTTGCTTCCACGCAGGATGCAGCTCCTGAGCCTCAGCCCTGCCCAGGCCCTGAGCTGTGACAGGGGCTCCTGGGACAGGCCCAAGCCAGGCCAGCAGCCCTCAGGGAGGCCAGAGCCCACCACTGTCCCACTGCTGTCCAGCACCGAGCCAGGACCCTTCCAGCAGGGAAGAGGCCAGGACAGAGCCTCCATGGATGAACAGCTGGTCTAACATTGTGGTTTTACTGGGGCTGCACGTGCCTGCGGAGCGCGGTGTTCCCGAGGGAGCTGCAGCCTCCTCTAACTTCATACCTAGTGCTTTTATATTCTGTATTTCAATTAAAAAATGAAACTTGAGCTTTTTTTTTTTTTACTGGAAGCTCTAGTTTTCTAGTCCTGTCTTTTTACTGTACAGTATTTTGTATGTTGAAGTTGTATTAAAGGCCTGCTCACTGAACATTGGCTGCTCTATCATTTAAAGGCCCTTTCACACCTCACCCTGGTGGGAGTTCATCTCCCCCAAACCCAGTAGGAAACAGGTCCTGGCTGGAGGCAAGTTATTTATACACAGAGAACAAATTATGAAGTTTATTTTATATAAATTATGTCTTAGCAGACAGCATTCAATTTATTGCACTATAGCACATCTGCAATACAGAGCTACAAGACATCGTCAGAGAGGTTTGTATTATTCAGTGTAGCACTTCCAACTGGGATCAAGAGGCACTCGGAGGGGGGAGAAAGGGTGCAGGAAAGCAGCAAGCAGCCACCAGCAGGACCATTCTCTTCCAGTATTAATGTGGTTTGGTTTTATTTCCTTTTTACTAGCAAATAATGCCAAGACCAGCGGGCAGGAGCCAGGCAGGGCATGCTGTGTTCCTCCTCTGGACCTGGCTGCTGCAGCTCTCCAGCTCCTGCCCAAACACGTGGTATCTAGGGACCCTGCTCCAAAATCCGGGTGAGGACAGATATGGGTGACTTTAAGGCAATTTAGCATGTCCCCTCCTGCCCAGCACAGGCCATCACCTTTTTTTGGTTTATCAGCTTCAGTGGAGCTGCCAGGAGCAGCGACATTAACAGCCAGATCTACCGCTGCCCCTAAGCCCAAGTCCCTCTTGCCTCCTCCCTAAGCTGGTCTAAAAATCCAAAGCAGCTCAAAAAAAAGCCTTCAAACCCACCAAAAAGCACAGCAGATCCTGGCACCACCCAACCCCCCGTGCAGCACGAACAATACAAAGCTCTGGATTCGGCCTCCCCGCAAGGGAGGGCACAGAATGGAGGAACCCAGGGAAGGGCTTTTTCTGGATAAAAAGGGAATTTATCCAAAAAAAGTACTCCTCATGCTGCTATTCCTCCATTCTGTTCTGCACTACACGGGAAAGACTAGTTGGTGACAGGGTAAAGCAGGTTCTTCTGGGACATCTGCACACAGCGATTTGGTGTTTAGGCCTTCATGAGCGCTGCGACCACGGCCTTGGCGTTAAGGCTTCTCAGATCACAGTAGGTTTGTCCGGTACCAACGAAAACGATGGGCTTGCTCGTGATGTAGGTCATGGAGATGGCAGCACCCACCTGCCGGGGACAAGCAGCACCATGAAATCCTGTGCTCCCCCTCAGGGAGCTCGGCATTCATTCATCCCCCATGTGTGGAAACCAGACTTTTAAATATGGCGTCAACGGCTTCAACACTAGAAAGTGCAGGAGTGCCCCGTGTTTGACAACTCCCATCTCTCCCCTCCAGTCACTGTCAGGAAGCTCTCTGCAGTCACCTCAGCAGCCTCCTTACCTTGTCATCGATGGTGTCAAACTTGGTGAGGACGATCCCATCGATGAGCCGTGGGGTCTGCGCCATGGAGTGATCAGCCAGGGCCTTGTTGAACTTGACCTGAGCGAGAAAAAAGATCCAAGAAATCCATTTGTGGTGCCGCCGCTGTCCAATTTTCCGGTAAAACCTACAAAAAAGCGTTCTTTTCCCTCTTCAACTCTCAGGAGCAAAGCCTCCACACTCACCAGCTGATCCACAGCCTCATTTCCCACCAGCGCTTCCCCAACGAACAGGACCAGGTCGGGAGCGTTGACAGCGATGAGTTTGGCCAGCGCCGTCATCAGGGGCGCGTTGTCCTGCATGCGTCCCGCCGTGTCCACCAGCACCACGTCAAAGCCCTGGTTGCGAGCTGTGGCGGCAGGGAGGCAGCGTGAAGGACGGCCCTGCCCCAGCTCCACGCCGCTCGCCCCCGGCTCCGCGCATACCGTAGGAGATGGCCTCCATGGCGATGCCCGCGGCGTCCTTGCCGTAGCCCTTCTCGTAGAGCTGCACCATGGTGCGCCCGCCGTGGCTCTCCGGAGGGTGCAGCGCGTTGAGGCGGCGCGTGTGGGTGCGCAGCTGCTCCACCGCTCCGGCGCGGAACGTGTCGCAGGCGGCAATGAGCACGCTGAAGCCGTTCTCGATGAGCCAGAACGAGATCTGCGGGGAGCAACGGATCAGGAAAGGCCCGCGTTGGGAGCTGCGCAGCCCGACATCGTCACCCCGCTCCCGGGATCCCGTCCTACCTTGGCCAGGTTGGTGGACTTGCCGACACCGTTGACGCCACAAAAGGTCACGACGTAGGGGCGGTGATGGCGCTGGGCATCCATGACATCGCGGAGCACATCCACACGGCGCTGGGGCTGCAGGATCTGCACCAGGGCCTCCTGCAGCGCCTGCTTCACCGTCGAGGTCACCGCTGGGAACGGGGGATGGAAACAGGACACGTCACGCGTGGGGAATACTCCCGAGCTCCAAAGCACGTGCAGGATGCCACATGGACACTTACTGGTGAACGTTCCCATCACCTTCCCTTCCAGTTTCTTGGCCACAGATTCACAGAGCTGCACTGCAATCTCAGCTGCCACATTTTTAGCTTTGAGGAAGACAGAGCAGGGGATCAGTGCTGCTGAGAAGGTTATGCACATCCCACATCGGTGTCAAGGGAAGGATGGAGTCAGTGTGCAGGGTTCCCACCGGACCTGACTGTGGCCCCCCTTTTGCTGCACTCTCAAGGGCTCCTCAGTGTGAGACAGGAACTCATCACCGTTCCTCTGGGCAAGAATATCCCAAACCACAGGCACTATCCCCACTGAGGTCCACCTGACAGAGCACAGGGAACCACCACTAATCCCTCACACCACAGATGCAGACGTACCAATCAAGTGATCCTTCATCTTCTCCAGCACAGGGTCCATGTCATCTCTGGTCAAGCTCTTGGAACCCACCAGGCCCTTCAGCATGCCAAACATGCCCCCCAGGCCACCCTTCTTCACACTGTGGAGAAGCAGAAGAATTACATTGAGGTTTGAGAGTGACCATCTGCAAAGGTTAGATGCAGAAGAGCTTGCCCCGAGCGGACAAACACATCGGTTTGTGCTTCCTGCATTACTGGTTAGACTGGAACAGGAGTTACGGGACAGAAATCAAGGACCATGTGACAAGCAAAGGCTGTGGCAGCCTCTACCTGGGTTTTGAAGGGTTCTGGACAACCTTCTCCTCTTCAGCTTCATCGTCACTCTCGTACTCCAGGTCATAGAGGCGGCCAGGCTCCCGATTTTTGTCCCCCAGGGCCTGCAAGGAGAAGCAGCGACTTTGTGGGCTGAGTGCCACAATCCTTGTTTCACGTTTCTTCATGATCCCTTCTCATCCAGGCACAGAGACTGGGCTGGGTTTATAATGCCCAGAGGATGCCCAACAGCAAATGGAGCCTGACTTTTCCTTACCATGTCAGGGTCAAACTCCTCCACAGGACAAGCCTCCGCGCTGCCGTTGGTAGCGGAATTACTGTAATCGAGTACTTTGGCATTAGAGTTCCCCAGATCCCACACCCGGGGCTTCTTCCCCTTCTCCTTCTGTGCGTCGGGCTTTGGAGATCTGGTGGAACAAAGACCACAAACGTGTTCAGTGCAGGGAAGCAGCAGCCAACACCTCCTTAGGAGATGTGAAAAATAAAAAGCCTGGATTGCCCAAAAAGGCAGAAATTGACCAATCCCATCTCCAGAGTTTATTTATCTGAACTTTAACCCTGTATGGCACCACTTCCCCTCACGCCAGGTATCAATGCACTGCTGCTGGCTGCTAACTAAAGACAAGTCTGGACCTCTCCCAGGGTTTCTGGATCTCCCAGAAAAGAAAATCAGGTTCTATTACCCCTCCAGGACCCCCAGGTGTCTTCTCCCAGTCTTTTCAGCAAGGAGGGAAATCAGGGAAGTAAGAAAGTGAGGTCTGTCTTCCAGGGGTCACCAAAAGGAGGAGAAATTCAGCCATGGCCTAGTTTGAAGCACAGGCAGACTGACCATGCCCTCATCACACACCTGGACTTCTCCCCAGCTTTCATGTGTCTCCTGAAGAATTCCTCCCGGTTCTTCTGAAGGATTTCATCCTTGGTCAGTTCCTCCTTGTCCCCTGCTGCTGAGAGCTGCTTGTCAGCTGCAGATGCTTTACTGGGCACTGCCACAGCTTCTGTTCCTGACAGGAAGAGCCCCAACACAAGCTCAGTCCAGCTCCAAGCGGATTGGGAAAGCACAGGCTACAACACATTCCTCTGGAATATTTATTTCCCTCCCATTTATCTTCCCCATCAACTCACCATCCTTTTTGGAACCTTTGTTCTTCTTGTTCTTGACCTTCTCCTTTGGTTTCTCCCCTCGGGTTTCAATCATACACTTGACAGTCTTCTGGGATTTCAGAGACTGCTCAAACGTCTTCATTACCGTGGGAGCTCGGACTTTGCTGCTCTCCTCCGCATCCCTGCAGGGAGGTGACCCATTAGCCTGGATTTCAGCTCTTCCCCCGCTCCCATCTCTGCTCACAACAGAAATTTTAAGACAAAACCCAAGCTCTCTACCGGAGGAGGCGCATGAAATCATCTTTAAAATCAAAGGTGCCATTTAGGAGGCCCAGGGCGCCCTTCTGCTGGAACTCGTTGCGGTACTTGTCTCGGAACTCCTTATGGACGTCGTCTATCAACTTGTCCACGTAGGTTAGAGTCAGGATCTTCTGGAAGCCCACCTGCCAAGGAGCACGGCCAACAGACACTGCACTTCCAGCTCATTCAACAGCAGCAAGCAAGAAAAAAACCTCTCTGTTTAATCCAGAGTTCTTTAACTTGCACAGCTTCAGCCTGCATTTTCTGCTCCGCCTCCCCAGGCTTTTAAAATGCCCCCAAAAAAGGTGAAAAAGAGCCCAGAGCTTTGCTTCAACAGGTGACCCAAAAAGGTGAAAAAGAGCCCAGAGCTTTGCTTTAACAGGTGACCCTAACACACAGAGGCTGTCTTGTGGCAAGAATGACACACAGGGCAAGGGCAGAAAACCTTATCTGTGGGTCAACAGGGAAGGTTGTATGGATTTATGGAGATAAGGTGCCAGGAAACTGAAAAGGAGAATGTTAAATGGTCCATAAAGTGACAAGAATAACACGTTTCTGGCTCTTTATCAATAGATCTGGCCAAAATGAAATTGTACAAGGCTGCGGCTTCTATTTGAGGTTTGATTAGTTTTAATCCTGTTGCAGATGATTAAAATAAGCTGCTGCTGCAGCGGCATTCAGCTGACAGACACCCATGTGCCCCCTCTGGGGGGAGCCTGGCTGCACTGGGGTCACTGCTCAACCTCCCCTGAAATGCTCATCACAGCCCCTCTGCCCCCAAAATCCCAGTGACACAGGAGCCAAACCAGTCTGGGAGCTGAGGTCCAGCCCTACACAATGCAAACAGCTGTTTGCTCAAACCTCAGCACAGTGGGAACTGTTCCCCCTCTTTTCTGAGGCAATCCCCTTCCTTTGGATTTGGGGGCACATGGGGGGATTGGAGGGACCCTCCTGCCACCCAGGGGTGCCTGGGGGTGGGTCACTTACCACAAACACCAGCTCAAACTGGTTGTCCAGTTTGTACTTAAGTGTGAGGGCTTCATGGGTGAAGGAGTTGTTGCCACCTCTCTCCTGGGGGAGAGGAGCTGTCAGAATGGGGGTGCCAGCAGCACCCAGCATCCCCCCATCCCTGTCACCCCCCTTTCCCAAAGTGCTCCAGCATCCCTTACACATGACCCCACGCCCCCGGGAAGGTTGTCCCATCCATCCCCGGGGTGGTCGTGGCCTCTGCCCGGTCCCAGGCAGGTGGTCCCACCCAAGCCTCTCCTCCCCAGGGTGACAGTCCCATCCACACCCCCGAATGGGTGACCCCACACCCGTCCCCACCCCCCGAGCTGGTCGTGCCTGCGTGTCCCCCCCAACAGCTGGTCCCACCTGTGTGCCACCCTCTCCTCTCCGTCCCCAGGTAGATGGTCCCACTCATGTCCCCCCTCCCCATGCAGGGCCTCCCATCCTCCTCCCCCCCCCAAGGGGCTGATCCCATTTCCCCGGAGATGCTCCTACCCGTGCACCCACCCCAAGCGGGCGGTCCCAGTCCCCATTCCCTACGTGGGCTCACCTGATTTCCCTTCCCAGG